>PVJA010027467.1:0-28554 GCA_004027025.1 Myocastor coypus
AGCCCCGCCCCGTCTACACCCCAGGTAGTCCCGCCCCGCCCCCTGCCGACGCGCCCGCCCGGGATCCCGGCTGCAATGAGCTGAGCTGAGCAGAGCGTGTGCGGGGACGTCTGGCCTCCTCTCCTCTCCTCTCCCTCGGCTCCCTGGCGCCCTCCCCGCCTCGGCTCCCACGTGGGGAGCCCGGCTCCCAGGCCCCGGCTGCCCCATTCACAGCGCTCTCCCGCATTGTCCTCGGGCTGTCACTCACGAGGGCCATTAGCATTTCTAAAGCTCCCTTCTCCTTGCCGCCGCTTTGGCCAAGCCAAGAAGAGGCTCCTTTGAACCTTAAGTTTTGGGGAAAGGTGCTCCCTAGGCCTCTAGGACAACTTAGCTTTAGGCCCTTAACGTTTCAAGCTTCAGCCTCAGTCCGTTCGCTGTTGAGCAGGGGAAAATGGTTCTCTGCTACCTCGAGGCTCGGGACACCTGGAACTTCTTATCTCTAAGACTGGTGTAGAAACGAGGTCCCTCTAGGGTCCCCATACAACTGCTTCATCCTCCTACTGGGTTTCCCGAGCTCTGCAATTCTGAACCCTACATTTCCCACCCACGTGCCAGAGGAGACAAAAACTGGTTCTCCCTGCCCTAGCCTAAGAGGGTTTTTGTTAAGGCCCTGGCAGGATGGGGCATGAATAGGGGTGACTTCTTTGCCCTGGCATCTGAAACCCTCTTGAAGGACTTGGGTGGAGAGACAGCGCCACCCAGTGGCTGACTGGGCTTTGTGCCAATATTCCCTGGGGTGGATCCAGGCCCTACCTGGTTTCTGGGCCCTCAATGGAGCCTTCACACCAGAGAAACTCCATCTCTGGAATTTCATTTCCATTAGATTGGCCGCTTCAGATCAAAAGTTAGATAAAGACTTGGTGGGCTGAAGTTCCCACTGGCTTCACTCAGCTTGCCTCCTCCCTTTTGCCCCTCCCTTATCCCCACTGCAGGCTCCTTCCATGGGGCTGGAAGTGGCTCTTGCTGCCAGGTTCTCTTGCCACTGGCCGGGCTTTCCCCCTCTCTAGGCCTCATTTTTCTCCATCTGGAAAATGACAGAATATTCTTCACTCATCCTCTGCTCCTCGTGGTGGGCTGGAGAGATGAGAAATAGGTTTTTGTGGGCTGGAAGGAGAGTGTAGGTTTGAGGTCCAGCGACTTGGGTCCTCAGGCGACGAGACTGCTAGGCTGTTCACTGCAGAATCCGTCCCTAGCCTTGAGCCACAGCCTGGAGGCTCTGAAGCCTCAGCCCAGCCCCTGTGAATACCAAGGAAAGCCGGGCCCGCCCCTCCCCCCGCACGAGCCTCGGTTTCCTCCTTGCTTCTCTGCTCTTCCCACCTCCTACCTGCTTCCTTTGCTTGCGCAGGGTGTGCTCCAAGCTGCCTGCTTTCTCTTCAGGCTGGGTCTGGAGCAAGTGAGATATGGATAACCCCTGTCACTAGTTAAAGGGCCTTTTCCCCCTGCTCCCCCCTGGGGCCCCTTCTGAATCGGCTCTGGCCTAAGTGAGCAAAGCAGAAGGGAGAAGGAGGCAGCAGTCACCTCAGGAACTTGGAGGGCTCAGCCTAGCATTCTGCAGCCTCCTGGCCTACTCCTCCTCTTCCCTTCTCCAGTAGGTCCTCACTCTATGCAGGAGGGGACAAAAGGGCCCTGACCTCCCTTAGCTTGGGAACAGAGGGGAGACAATTGGGCCCAGAGTCTTTTCTGTCTGTGGTCTGCTTCGGTCTTCAGAAATGCTGGAGAGAACAAGGCAGAAGAGGAGGCTTGGTCTCGGGAGGTAGGAGAGCACCGGCTCAGCTCTCCAGGTCCCAAGAGAAAGGGGAAAGCCATAACTGCATTGGGATCTGCAGCTCCTGTTATATCCTAACTGAAGCAACTCCATCTTGTTTTGTACGCACCACCATTCTATGTCTAGATTAAACTGAAACTTTGTACTTATCCACTACCTTTCAGCCTCAGATGGTCTCCGTAATCCATATCTGACTTTCTGCAGAAGTGTACTCCCACTGCCTCTCCCTTGCCCTGAGCCCTGTAACCCATATCTGATTTTCTCCAGAGTTGTATCCTGTTGCCCCTCCCTCATCCTGGTCCCTGTGACCCATATCTGGCCTTCCCAGAGTTGTACTCCCCTTACCCCTCCCCCAAGCCCCCTTTTTGCGGTTTGCAGGCTTAAAAACGAACTGTTCCCTGGCCTCGGCGCTTACCCTGTCATATTTTGCTGGGTGTACGCCGCTGGGTATCAGCTTAAATAAAGCACTATTTTCCTTTTTGGACTTGCCTCATTTTTGAGTTACAACAGCTCCAAGGGCAGGCAGAGTCCTGCTTCTCTTCAGTTCTTCTTCTCTGTTCAGTGGAATTCAGAAGGGCTCTGAGACCACTGGGTATAGGTGTGAGGTGCTGGGTTCAAGAGACCTACATCCCAGAACAGTTCTATACATTCTGTTATTTTTATGAGAGTTTTGCAAGAGATTTTTGCCCAGAGAAAATTTTCTGCCACTACAAATGTGAAATTTAAGAGGCACTGATACAACTTACCATCTATTTTACAAAGGAGGGCTGGGGATTTGGCTCAGCGGTAGAATGCTTGCCTAGCGAGCTGGAAGCCCTGGGTTTGGTCCTCGGCACCAAAAAAAGAATAAAACCTCCTGTATTTTACAAAGGAGGAAGGTGAAGGTGAAGCCCAGACATGCAAAATAAGGTGCACCACAGCTCACTCTGGACTCTGTTGGCACCCACGAAATCTACAACAAATCCCTGTGAAAACAATAGTTGATATTTTGGGGAGCTGAGGTGTAAAAATAGCAAGTTCAAATCCAACAACTTAGTAAGACACTGCCTCAAAAGTTTCTAACAGGGGCTGGGGAGATAGCTCTGTGGCACAAGTGCCTGCTTGGCAAGTACAAGATCATGAGTTTGAACCCCGGTCCCACAAAAAAAAATTCTCAAAGAGCTGAGGGTGTACTCAGTGTAAAAGTACTGGGTTCAATCGTCAATACTAAAAAAAAAATATCAAGCGAGCAACGTAAATTAAATTTACTATCGGTTTATTATGGCCATCTAAAAACCCTGGCATTGGGGCTGGGAAGATAGGTCCATGGCACAAGTGTCTGCCTGGCAAGTGCAAGGCCATGAGTTCAAACCCCGGACCCAGAAAAAATATATATAAATAAATAAATAAATAAATAAATAAATAAATAAATAAACCCGGCATCTTTTCAAGCTTGCTAAGATGTCACACCAGCAAGGACAAAGAAAGTTGAAATTTTATGATGTTAAGGATTACCTAAAATCCTAGTGAGCTTTCATAATTGAGGTACAGGCAAAAGAGACCATAAAATCAGCTCATTGTCTTTGCCTGTTGGCTTGCCCGGAATGTATATACCTTTGTGTATAAATTCTGGTTAATTTCCACTGTGGGTTCAATATTAGCTTGACTGATGTTTAACATGAAGAAGTAAAGCAAAAACAACAAAAAAGGAAGTCTTCTATTGTTTTGAAGTTGAATTGAGAGATGGTGTTCTGGACATGGAAGGTCGATTTGAGTCTCACGAGGGTGACCGGGTGCACTGGTTCTCGCATTGCCCCAGCCTCCTCCCAGGCAGATAGTTCTTGCATGGATGCAGCCTGGTGTGGGTTCTGTTTCCTCCTCAAGTAGGTTAGCCCTAGAAAAGACAACCCTGGGCTACTTCCCAGTCTTAATGGGCTACTGCAAAAGTCACCCAGTGTTAAGCACAGCTCGAATAGGACAGAATGATTAAAACAAGTCATCTACCAAAACTAGGATCATGCATTCCAAAGACAGATAGAAAAAACTGGTGAGCTAGGCTCTGGTTTACATTATCCGTGCCTACTGCTTTGCCCGCCCAGTCCACCACCCTAGACCCCTAGCATAAATGGCTGGAAAGCTGTCTGGTACTAACACTTCCTCAATGGGGCTTCAGGCAAACCTCCTTCCTCTTGAGTCTCTCTTCATCTATGAAAAGGGGGTTGAGCGTGAACAATAGCCAGTGTGGTATTTGGTGTGTGCCTGGAATCCCAGTTACTCTGAAGGCAGGGCCATCAGAAGTTTGAGGCCAGCCTGGGCAACATAGGGAGACCGTGGCTCAAAATCAAATTATCAAAGTAAAAAGAAAAAGGCTGAAGATTCGGTTCAGTAGTACTGTGCCCCTGGGTTCTACCTCTAGTACATGAGGTTGTGGGATAAAGAACTGAAGATCAGGAGAGTGGACAACTCACAGAATGGGAAAAAGCATCTGTCAGTCAGGAACTGGATAAGGCTTGAGTGTCCACAAAGTACAAAACGCTACTTTTTTCCACTAAACAAGTGAACCCAAGGCCTTTGCTCACTGAGCTCATCTCCAGACCTTTTATAAAATTTTGAAACAGACTCTCCATGCCATCACTAGTGGCCCAGGCTAGGCTTGAACTTGCAGTCTTCCTGCTTCAGCCCTCCAGAAAGAATGCTGGGATTACAAATGTGTGCAGTAATCCTAAGCTGTAAAATACTCTTACAACTCAATAATAAAATGACAAACCTAAGCCTGTAATCACAGGCCTGTGGCAGGATGAGGTGAAAACAGTAAATGCTAGCCCAACTGGAGTGATTTACTGATTTAGTGAGACCTCGTTTCTAAGCTTAAAAAATACAAATAAAAGGGGCTAAGATATAGCTCAGTGTGATGGTCCTGGTCCAACCCCTAATACTTAGAAATTAAATAAATAAAAGGTCAAATAACCCAACTTATGCAAATGAGCATGAGAAATTTACAGCAGTAGACATTTCACAACAGAAGATATGCAAATTTCTATTAACACCAGAAAAGATGCTAAGCATTAGCGTCATTAAGGAAAGGCAAATGCAAACCATAGTGAGATAGCCTGATACAGCCTGCAAGTGTTGCTGGGATTTGGAAAATATGGAAGCCCTCATGCATTGCTGGGAGGAAAATACAGAGCTGCATCCTCCCTGGAAATAGTCTGGCAGTTCCTCAAATGCTAAGCATAGCACATGCACCCTATGATCCAACAATCCCACTGCAAGCTATGTGCCCAAGAGAAATGAAAGTATACAGCTGTGTCAAGATGTATATGTGATAAAATAAAACACTTTAAAAAAAATTTAAGTGTATGGGAAAGTTTGTGGAAATGTCTTTTATGATAGCCAAAAGGCACAAATGACCCAGAAGTCTCATTAACAAAATATTGTATATCCATACAGTGGAATATTACCCAGTAATAAAAAGGAATGAAGCATCAGTACAGGCTATGATATCAATAAACTGTGAAACCAGATATGAAAGGGTACATATTATATGATTCCATTTATAGACAGTGTCTAGAATATGGAAATCTTTGAAGACAGAAAGCAGTTTAATGGTTAGTGGTGAGTGACAGCAAAATGAATGGAGTGTCTTGGGGGAAATTATGATGTCCTGAAATTAGATAGCAGTAATGGTTGCACCTCCTAAGAATCATGGAACTGTATACTTCTTAACATTTTTGGTGGGACTCAGATTTGAATCCTGGGCACTGAATACATCCCTTGCCCTTTTTTATTTCTATTTTTTATTGTTGAGACAGGGTCTCCTTAAATTGATAAGTTGCTTGAACTTGAGGACTTGAATTTGTTACCCTCTTGCCTCAGCTTCCCAGAGCATTGGGATTACAGGTGTGCCCCACCATATCCAGCTGCAACTGTACTTTTTTTTTTGTACGATTGGGGTTCAAACTCATGACCTTGCCCTTGCCAGGCAGGCAATTGTGCCACAGAGCTATCTCCCTGGCCCCTGGAGCTGTACATTTTAAAAGGGTAGATTTGCGACTGAGCACGGTGGTACCGAGATATAATCCCAGCACTCCCTGTGGTTGAGGCAGGAGGATCTGAAGCTTGAGGCCAGCTTGAGGTAGGTAGCTACACCCTGTCTCAAAAAAAAAAAACAAAAAAAACAAATACCAATCAATTGTTCCATCAAGGGTAAAAGTTTATTATGTGTGAGTCGTATCTCAATTTGTTTTAAAAGAGTAAACTGTGGAAGAATTGCTACTCCTCCAGAACTGCCCCTCCCTGCCCTGGTGCTTCTGGGCTGTAAGTCTATATCTTTAACATGCCTCTGGGGGGATTCAGATGCAGCCAGGTTTGGGAACCCCAAGCAGATCTACCATTCACTCTAGGGCCCTGCTTGTGTCTCTAATGAGAGGCTCCTGTAAACAGTCACACACACAGCCCCCTTCTCTGTGGGAGCTGGCCCTTCTCAGGCTCTGTGTGCCCTCAAGCAGCCAGACCTCACACCCCAGGAAGGACCTGTTGCATTTGCCACAGAAACAGACCCCTCTTGTGCTTATGGGGCCATGGGGGGGGGGTTCCAGTCTCCAAAGGGCCTGCTGATGTTGGCCTCCTCAGATGTGGGGACCTGCTTGCCCCTCCCCCACCTCCGTCCTCCCTCAGCACAGCCTGAACTTCAAGAACATTGCTGGCTGCTCCTGTGCCAGGCATGCCTTGTGGCCATGTGGTGGAGGAACTCAACCCCCCCCCCTTCTGGGGATGTGGCAGGGGCACAGGCCAGAAGATGACACTCAGATGCCTGGGAAAGTACACACTTGGGCAGCCTGGGCCTGCTGCCTGGTCCACCCTCTGAGGAGGCAGCGCTTAGAGAAGGAAGCCAGGCCTGCCTCTCAGCACAAACCAGTGAGGCCTGCACACACAACCAGAAGAGCAGAGCATTCCCTGTGCCTTGAAGTGGGAATGAGCTCGGGCTTCCCAAAGCCTCACATCTTGCTCCTTAACTCTAGTCACAGAGCTGGCCAGGGAGAAGTTGGCAGCCTTGCGAAGCTGAGGCTTACATCACCCTCTTCCCTCAGACTAGCTACAGTAATAATAGTGCCCCCACCGTGGTCTCAGCCCCAGCTGTATGTGTGGCTCTGTGTGACATGCTTGGAGATAAACTTCACTTAAACATCAGAGCAGCTTGTTTTATTTTAATAAGGTCTCACTGTATAGTCCAGATCAGCTCTAAACTCACTATGTAGCCCAAACTAGCTTCAAACTCAAGATCTTCTTGAGCAGTTGAGATTATAGCTGTGTACCACCATGCACAGCCCTTAAGCAATATGTATTGAGCAGTTATTCACCAGGCACTCCACTAGGAGCTGATAATACAGAAACTAGTGAAGCTCAGCCCCTGTTGGAGATGACATTTTGTCCTCTAGCAGACAAGGAACTTTCTAGAAAGAGACTGGGCTGTCTGGAATAGAAAGCAAGTTCACTTGTGTCCACAACTTCTCCTCCTTCAACTTTCTCAGCCCCACCACATGCGCAGATCCCCTCCAAGAAAGGTTGTCACATCCTGGTATTATGGTACATCCCTGTAATCCCAGGACTCTGGTAGGCTAAATTGAGAGGATCTCACACTGAAACCAAGCCTGGCCAACTTAGTGAGACCATGTCTCAAAATTAAAAAAAAAATAAAAAAGGGCTGGTGATGTTGTTCTGTGTAAAGGCCCTGGGTTCAATCTCTAGCACCACAAAAACAGGAGAGAAGGAAGGAAGAAAGGGAGGGAGGGAAAGAGGGAGGGAAAAGGGAGGGAGTGGAGTGGAGAGGAGGACAGAGGGAGTCCAAAATGGGAGAGCTCTTCCCATATGGTAGTTCACATTCCAACCTCAGCGCTTGTTATCCTTGTTTCATTATTCAGCTGCTGTTTTTTTTAATAGACTGATTTCTTGGGTGAGGAAAAAAAGTCTTTAATATTTACCTTAGCATCACACTAAGCAATGAAATCAGTCGGGTGTGCTGGTTCCATTTTGTTTCCTCATAAACCTTAACATGAATATGTCACTATTAACTTACAAATTGTCATTTATGTTATACTTGAAATTCTCTCAGTAGCAGTAGTCTGAGCACCATATTTTGGGGATGATTAGGAGAGAAAGAAAATATGGCTCCCTTAGAAGAGAGCCTTGTGGAGATCACCTTTCCCATTTGTCTAGGAGTAGTTTTGGTAAGTAGCTCTGGACTAGGTTCTAGACGCCTTGTGTATCACTCCAGGGAGGCTAGGAGGAAGGAATGAAGAAGAGCACATGGCCAGATGGTGGAAGAGCACCTCAAGCTGCTGAGTGAACGCTCTCCTGAGCCCACTCCCCAACCCCATGGGTCAGTCAGCCATTCTGTCACAGACCTCTGATGGATCTCGGGCAGACTGAAGAAGGCAATTTCCAGGCAACAAACAATCAATGTTACAGAAACTCTAGATGTCATGGCATGTGTCTAGATGTCCCCTGAAAGCCACATGCCATCATGGCTCAGGCTCCTAGAGTTTTTGATTGACTCATGGTCTGACGCTGGTATTTGGGTATGAGTGCTACACCTGCCCTGGGGCCAGTAACCTGCATACAATATAGGGGAGGAAAAGAGACTTGTTGTCTTGCTCTTCCCTTTTTCCTATTGCTGCTTTTGCTGTTTTTGCCACCACGAATTGCTGTCCTCTGCCATATGCCACCCTACCTTGGAGCAGGTTCAGTATAGACTAAAACCTCATCAAACTGTGAGCTACATGAACCTTTCCTTCTTTAACTTTGGGCATCAGGCACTTTGTGAGAGAAAAGCAACTAACACATTAAGGAATCCTTAGCGTTCTCTCAAGGGTCAGGCCAACTCTATGCATGTCCGACACTGAATCACAATGGCTGCAATAACCAAGTCAAATGATCTCATTGCATCCAAGTTTCTCCTATACACAATGATGGGAGGGGGCGGGGGAGATAGCTCCAAAGCAAAAGTGCCTGCCTGGCAAGTGCAAGGTCGTGAGTTCGAACCCCGGTCCCACGAAAACAAAAGAAACAAATGATGGGAAAAGAGGGCCTCCCCCATACAGTGGTCATCAGGAATGACCGAGAAAATATATGTACAGACTATGGTAAAGGCTCATCCAAGTATCATCAGGACTGCTCAAGTAATTCAGTAAGCAGTCTTTGGCAACTTT
Organism: Myocastor coypus; assembly: GCA_004027025.1. Lineage (NCBI taxonomy): Eukaryota > Metazoa > Chordata > Mammalia > Rodentia > Myocastoridae > Myocastor > Myocastor coypus. The sequence goes on from PVJA010027467.1 coordinate 8,992, forward strand.
GGTGCACAGAGCATTATTCCAGGCACTGAGATGCTGGGTAAGGGGGCTGTGGGAGTGGAGGGAGCACAGAGATGAGTACAGCACGGCCCTTCCCATCTAAGAGCAGAAGCAGATGAACAATTCGGGCTATGCCAGATGAAATTCCTAATGTTCAGCCACCTTTGGCCCACAACCTAGAACCTCTCCAACATCAGGCACACTGACGTAAACACAAGATAAAATGAGCAGGGAAATAGTTTCTCCAACTGGAAGAATTAGAGGTTTTTGCAGAAGTCTGGAAAGATGGCTTGGACTTCACTGAGCTAGAAATGAGCAAGGGAGTTCTTTTAGACTGGAAGGCTTCAGCAATGAAATTCAAGGCACAGGGCTGGGGACAGCAGAGTCTCTTTGGGACGCAAGGGTAGCCTGTGCTGCTAAAGACATGTGGTACCTACACAATGCAGTAAGGGGTGCAGCCGTGGAGGCAGTCCACAGGGGCTGAAGTTGGAATTAACCCTGAAGAGTTGGCAGCTGCCCTTCAGCCAACAGAAGCCACTGTTAGTTTTCTCTGCTAGAGGGACAAAGAATGACTGGGCTAGCAGCCTTCTAGTTTTGCCACAAAAGGCTAAAATGCCAGCAGGACAGAGAACATTCTGGTGGAGCGGACAGAACGCAGTCTAGGATGATGAGGGAAGGCCGAGGAATATCCTTGTCTACAGACCTTGAAAGCAGGAGTCTCATCTGTCTGGTTCTAGAACATTTCTGCCCAGAGGCAGGGTGCTGGGTTCTTCCCAGTCTGTGGTCTGATGAGCTCATCAGTCCCTCTTCCTCCAGACGGGTAGCCTCACCCACCCACCTCAGACTCATGGGGATCATTTTCGTCCTTAGAGATCCCAGGCCCCTACAGCCACAGCTCTTCCGGTTGGTGACTCACAATTTTGTCAGCAGAATCACCCTGCTGTCTAGCCTCCATCTTCCTTGCTGTCAGCTTCAGCAAGCTTGGCCTTCTCCTTCCAGCTTCCCTTGGAGATGGGAAGGTTTCAGCTACTATCATCATAGAGATGAGACCCTTCCCCCACCCCCCTTTCAGGCTCCCTCACACCCTGAAGAGAGAGAGAGAGGACTTCACTGGCAAATGGGCTTTTGAGTCAAAGGGCTAGCAGTGGAGTTTTGATGAGTTGTCCAGCCTTGGGCAAATCATTTCCAGGCAGCGATTTAGTGAACAGGCATGTGCAGTGCATCTACTAGACATTTAGTGACAACTTACTGAACAAATCCAGTATATGCATTCTGCCCCCAGAGGCAGAGCCCCTGGCTTGCATCTGACTAGAAGTAGTACAGCCAGGACTGGAACTCAGGGCTGAGAAACTCCAAAGGCAGTGCTTTCTCCAGCTTATAGTGTGCCCTGTTGCTTCACAGATCAAACACTGTTTCTTCCATCTGTAAAATGGGGCTGAGACTCTCTGGCGAGAGGTCGTGGGATGACTATAAACATAAATGCTGTGTGGGAAAGTGATGTGCAAGTCAAGAAATGCTGGGCATGCCATATGAATCACAACCTCTGGAGCATCCAGCAGCACTTGGGGCCTCTGTGCAATCCTTGCAAAGCTCTCTAGAAAGGGAGAAGGCCCAGTAGACCCATCCTTTCATTCCTCCAGGCCTCTCTTACACCCCAGCTCCCATTGCCCTGAACTGCAATTCTTTGCTTAGCAGGTTTTCCTCTTTAATTCAGCTGGCAGCATCTCCAGGGTCTAGCGCCAGTCACATAGAAGTGTTCAGGAGCACCACTGGAGTGAATGAATGAATGAATGAATGAATGAATGAATGATCAGTGACAAAGCAACTTTCTTCACAGACCTGAACCTTTTTTTTTTCAAAGTTCCCAGGAGCCTCCAGAGCTCTCCTCTCTCCCCAGACCTCGGTGAACTTTTTACATGAGTTGCCTACTGTACCCTCCTGTGTGATAGTTCCTGTGGTCACATACCAACCTCAGCCAACTGGCTTTTAGTTCTCAGCCTTTTTCCCATCCTGGTCCTTCCACTACTCTACTGCCCTTACAAGTCAGGTTACCAAGTGGCAGGCCTCAGCTTCCCAAACATGTTGTACATTTCTTACTTTTATACCTGTGCTCACAGCATTTCTCTTAACAGAAATAGCCTCTTGTCAGAGCCCATCTCTCCTGCTTTGTGAAGTCTTTCCTGACCACCTCCCCATGGTGAAGTTAAAGGTGATCTAATCTCCCCCTAAGTCTCCACTGCATACAGTGGGTGCCTTCTCCCAGGCTCCTTGGTATCTCAGTGAGTTGTTTGCACCCTGTTCCATAATCCTGGGCAGTCCCCTCCCTCACTCTCCAATCTGCAGGGATGTGTCCAAGGCTCTGCCAGCACTACTATCCTGTGGCCAGACTTCTCTGGGGACCAGGAAGAACAAGACATGGAGGGCTCCAAGGAGCACCTTTGAATCTTTACAGTATGTGCTCAGTGCACAGGCCAGAAAAACAGCTACACTGGTATTTCATGGGAATTTACTTGCTTAATAAAGGGATAAACAAATATCTACTTAACATGACTACTGCAAGAGGCCTGAGCTATGAAGCCTTTCCATCCTTGGGGTTTTAATGTGAGAAACTAAGTATCTCTAATTAGGCAACTCCCGGGTGCTTAAAACAGAGTGATTGGGAGAAAGAAGTGACAGGGAGCAGAAGACAGGAGGGAAAGAGGCAGGAAAGTGTTCCTTGCTCCCCTCTCTCATGTGCTAACGTCCAGGACGGGCTTTGGTGTAGCCCAGGAACCTCAAGCTCAGACACATTTCAGCCATTGGGGCTTAACTCCTCGGCCAGCTGGGGTAGCAGAAGTCAACATCTGGAGAAGCCACTGTGTGCCAGACACTCTGCTGGGCATGTTGAGGGATCTCATGAGATTATGGTGAAGACATGCACAGGTAGACGCTACTCATTGCTCCATTTCACAGGTAACACTTTGAGCTCTTGTCAAGGGGGAAGTAGAGGAGCTGTCCCATATCTGGACCCAAAGCCGGGGCTGTGGCCTTTGGCTTGGTTGACCCTTGTTGGGCTCATTTAGAGATTTGGTGATACTCAGAAAGGGGCTTGGGCGGGTGGTAGCTTCTCTTACTGTGGTGAAGCTTAGGGCTATCCAGCCAAGAGGTTTTCCAGTGTGAACTAAATAGGACACAGCCAAGCCTGCACAGTGGCTGGGAAGGGACTCCTCCCCCGATTAGTCAACACTCCAAGTGGAAGTCTAGGATGACTCAGACCCCTGCCCTCAAGGAGCTCAGGCTCCCATGGAAATGTGTGGACATTTGAGTAGCTAGTCATTTAAGAGCTGACACGTCATAGCTAGTTTTATTATTGCTGAGGCAAAATGCTTGACACCCAAAGTTAAAGGGAGAAAAGTCTCTTTAGCTCACAGTCTGCAGAGCTTTCAGTCCCTAAGCTGCTGGCCCTAGGACAGCGCAGCATGGCACAGTGGCATTGCAGAGGAAAGACAGTTCAGGGCAGGCAGAAGGTAGTGAAGCAAGCAAGACACAAGCCACAATAGCAGCTTCTTTCTACACCTTTTATACCTGTCTAGGCTACATGGCTTATGGTGGGCACCAAGCCATGCAGTGTGCTGATTTAGAAATCATACACCCTTAATTCTAGCATCACACACTTTAGATCCAGCCACCTCTGAAACGGCCCCACCTGTAACCAAATAAAGTATTGAGAGGGTGTCTAGATGCAAACTATACCAACATACAACCTTCTTCCATTGTGTCATACTTTGCTCATAAAATTTTCCTAGGTTTTGAGATCTTAAATTAGCAAATTGGGATTTCTTTCCCTAGACCGTTTGGGACATAGGAAGGAGTATGTATTGAATCTAGGCCCTGCTATCTATTATCTGTGTGATCTTGGGCATGCCTTTCTGTCCCTCTTGCTGTCTTTACCACCACCATTCTTGACTTCACAAATCTTTCTTGGACACACAGACTTTTAAGTGGCTTTGCTAGCTGCTACCTGCTCCACTGTAATCTCCCCTTAACACTATAGTCAGAATGAGTTGTGTAAATACAAGTTTGTACATGTGATAATCTCATGCTTCAACCCTCAAAGTCCTCTCCCTAGAGGCCTGAGCTACACAGCCTCTATCATCAAGACTGACACAACGGGGGGCCAGCAAGATAGCCCAGTGATCTAAAGTGCCTGCTTAGGCAAACTTAGACAGGTGCAGGGGACCAAGGTTGATCCCCAGCACCACATGCGGTGCCAGCCCCACCCTCAGAGCAGGGCTGAGCAGGCCAAAAAAAAAAGTACTGATACAACGGGCCCTTCATTCACCCCTCTGACCTCACTTTAAGGCATATTTTCTCACTTCCCAAGTTTGAACATATTGACCTCCTTAGTGTTGCTTGAAATAAATGGATCTCGTTTCTGCCTCAGGGTCTTTGTACTGTTGTTCCCACCATTTCAGTGTTGTTCTGACAATTTCAGTGCTCTGATTCCAGCAACTTTTACTGCTGGCTCCTTCTCCTTACCAACTGTCACCTCCTCAGAGGCACATTTTGTAGCTACCCTATCTTCCACAGCAGTGTCCCTTTTCTTTTCAACTCGGTACTTGTTTGGTTTCCTTCCAAATACTGCAGTTGCTAATTATTTTTCATCCATTTGAAAATTGTATTTGTTGTCTGTTTCCTTCACCTTAAATAAGACTATGATGAGAGTAGTGGCTTGGTTTCATCATCACTATGCCTCAGATTTGCACATAGTAGGTCCTCAAAACAGGCTCATTAGGTGGATAGATGAACGATGGGGGTGTGTGTGGGTGGACGGGTAGAACAGTGAGTGGATACATATTTCTTTTTTTTTTTTTTTCTTGTGGAACCAGGGATTGAACTCAGGCCCTTGTGCTTGCCATGCAAGTGTTTATTCTACAGAGCTATCTCCCCAGACCCTAAGGACGCCTATTTCTTAAAGCTATTGTGAGAATAAATGCACTTACGTATATCAAGTATCTGGTATTGTCTTGGTTACCCTTCTCCAGTTGCTCAAAACTGAAGAGAAGAAAGGTTTATTTAGCTCACAGTTACTGGAGGTTTCATACTTTAAAACAGCCTGAATTTACATAGCAAGACATCAGAGGGCTCCACTGTGTCCATGATAGCCTGCTCCATACCTCTAAGACAGACCGCTGGCCTGTGGAGGAAGGGCAGAGCACATGCTGCCAGTTTAATGGTTTGTGCTTCTCTGGCCCCGCCCCTCAGCCCCCCCTGCACTGGTCCTTTTGCCTCTCCCCTCAAGTCCTTGAGGCTGCTCCAGCCACATCCAGCCTATGACTTTCAGAAAGCTTTAGGGGTACAACTACACACAAACCATAGCAGGTATGGAGCACCACTCGATAGCTAATAGTTGAATCAGCATATGACCCGCTGAATGACACCCAGCTGCTTCCTAAGGCCACCTCACCCTGGCCTCCTACATCCTGACACCTTGCTCCCCTCTACCATCTCCTACTGCCCTAGAAACAACAACAGGCCATGGGATGCTAGAGCTAAGAGCCAGTTGTCAGATATCCAGAAATTTTACAAGGTTGCTATATTGTCAGTACATTAGGATTAGCTATGGGGGAGTGTTCACACCACAGAAATTGACAAATGATACAAATCGCTTTCTACCTCCCGTATCCAACAAAGATCCATCTTACCAGCAGAACTGCTAGGATTTACCCCTACTGTCTCCTTCCCAGGTGCCCCACCCTGTGTTCTCTGCTTGCATCCAGTCTTGAAGGTCCAGATCCAGAACTGGTTCCCTAGAAAGCCACACAGGCCTTCTGAGCTTGGTCTTGTTGAGGTTTCTATGAACTGTGCTAGAGTTCCTAAACCATCATTTCTACATACTGGATTTTGTTGTTGGTATTGTTTGCTTGCTTTTGCTTTTTGCAGTCTGGGGGTTGAGCTAAATCCCATCCAGTTGTTTTACATTTATATTTTGAGACAGGGTCTCACTAAGTTAATAAATTGCCCAGAATAGGCAATTTTGTCATTTTCCCTACCTCAGCCTCTCAGCGTGCTAGGATTATGGATGTGTACCACCATACCTGGCTATATACTGATTTTTATTGCTTTCATTATTGTTTTGAGACAGGTCTCACTGTGTATTTCAAGCTGGCCTTGAACTCACTTTGTAGGCCAGGCTGGCCTCAGACTAGTGGCAGTCCTTTTGCCTCAGCTTCCTCAGTGCTTGGGATACAGATGTGTGCCACCACACCTAGTTTATATATTGATTTTGGTCTTTATCTCCAAGGGAATTGATAATCTTGTACATTAAATTATTTTAAAACTTTGAAGGCACTTGCCTATAATCCCAGCACTATGTAGGCTGAGGCAGGAGGATTACTGTGAGTTCCACACCAGCCTGGGCTACAAAGTGGGTTCAAGGCCAGCGTGAACAACATAACATCACCTATGTGTATAGGCACACGTTGCTTTAAATTACCTCCTCTGATCCTCTCATTTTATAGAAGAGGAAATATGCCAAGGGTAACCACTTCCTTAAAGCCATATAATTGAGAGGTGTAAATGGAATTTGATTTCATGTTCTTTTTGTTTAAATATTTTTTTTAACTTTTATAGCTGATAGAAAATTTGAAAAGAGTATAGGTAGTCCTTCCTTATCTATACAGGATGCACTGGAAGACCCAAGTGGAAATCAGAAAGTACAACAGTACTGAACCCTATGTATACATTTAAATTTTTTCACCTTTTCACTTGAACAAGGCACTCAGTCACTTCTCTTTGACACACACGGATTGCCTGCTTTGCTGCTCTTACACTTTGGGGCCATGGGTGAGCAAAATAAGAGTGACTTGAACACAAGCACAATGGTACCACAGAGTGAATCTAATAACTGAAGCAGCTACTAAATGGGAGGGCAACATATAAAGCATGGATACACAGGAGACAGGACAGGCTCACACACTGGATGGGGCAGAGCAGAACAGCTCAAGATTTTATCATGCTCCTCAGAACAGTACACAATTGAAAACTTATGAATTGTTTATTCCGAGAATTTTCCGCTTAATATTTTCATGCCTGAGTTGACAGTAGGTAACTGAGAGCTCAGGAAGTGTAACATTGGGTAAGGAAGGGCTGCTGTACAGAGTTTACATACACGTTGAACAGAGTTAGTTTCTTTTTCAGACTGGGTCTCGTGACGTAGGTCAGACTAGCTTTGAACTCACTGTGTACCCAAGGTTGGCCTCAAAGATGCAACGATCATCCTGCCTCAGTTCCTGAGGGCTGGGATTACAGGCACACACCACCATGCTCAGCCTAATTTTCCTCACTGTTTTTTTTAAATTAATTTTACTGGTATAGTTTGGACATACATAATGATAACATTTCTCATAGAAAATTGGCACATAATGTATCTTAATTTTTACTTCTCTCCTCTCCCTCCTGTTTAATCCTTCTCTCCATTTGAAAACCTTTGTTTCTATTGTGCTCCTTCTATTCTAATTTTTTTATCCCTTCCTGCTCCCATGCCTGCCCCTCCCTCCTTCCTTGTTCCCTTCCCATTTGAATATTGTCTTCCTACTTCCAAATAGCTATTATCCATTTTGGTCCTTGTTTGCCCTTTTCTTTCATACAAGAGAAACAATGTGATATTTACATGTGTGTATGATTTATTTCACTTAAAATGATGTTCTCAAGGTACAACTATTTACCTAAAAGTCTCAATTTTAGCCTTTTTTAAGGCAATGTAGTAATCTATTGTGTATAAGTCCATTTTCTTTACCCATTCATCTGTTGGGTATCTGGGTTGTTTCCAAGATTTAGCTATTACAGACTGTGCTGCTATAAATATGAGTGTGTGTACATTGCTCTAGTATGATGCTTTTAACTGTTTCAGGAAAACACCTAGAAGCAGAATAGCTGAGTTCCATGAAACCTTTAGCTTTAGTTTTTTGAGGAATCGCCAAGCCGCTTACCATATTTGCTGAATCAAACTATATTCTTTCCAACAGTAGAGAATGGTTCCTTAGGGGCTGGGGAAATAACTTCATGGCACAAGCACCTGCCATGCAAGGGCAAGGTCACAAGTTTGAACCCTGGTCCTGCAAAAAAAAATGTACATCAAAGAGAATGGTTCCTTTTCCTCTGACTCCTCACTAATATTTGTTATTGATTGATTTCTTTTCATTGTTGTTGTTGAATAAAATAAAAATGATTTAATATAGAAGTACAGGTTAAAGACAGAAGGATGAAAAAATACATGCCATGCTCACACTAGTCAAAAGATATAAGAAATGGCTTTATTGATGATAGCTATCTTTCCTGGAAAGACATAAAATCTTAATGTTGAATTGATTTGCATTTCTTGAATGACCAGTGATGTTGAGCATTTTTTCATATATTTATTTGTTGTTTGTACTTCTTTATCTGGGAAATATCTATTTCAGGTGTCCATTTTTAGACTAGGTCTTTTTTTAAAGAATTTTTTTATTTTATTTATTTTTTTTCTTGTTTCAGAACCTTTGTTTATTCACTCATTTTTATGGCTGGCTCAGCCCACCCTGAGGGCAGGGCTGGCGCAGCATGTGATGCTGGGGATCGAACTGCGGTCCCTGAAGCCACCTAAGCTTTCCCAAGCAATTGTTTTAGACCACTGAGCCATCCCGCCGGGCCCCATAGTCTAGGTCTTTAAATTTGGAGATCTCATGTTTTTTTTTAAGTTCCTTAATATTCTAGGTAATAGTCTTTTGTCTGAGAAACACCTGGGAAAAATTTTTCCCCATTCTGTGAGTTGTCTCTTTACTCTGCTGGTTTCCTTTTCTGTACAAAAACTTTTTAACATTATGTGGTCCCCCCCCAAAAAAAATTAAATTAAATTAAATTAATTTAGAAAAAAATATTATGTGGTCCCAATTATTGATCTTTGTAATACTTCTTGTGCAAATGGGATTTTGTTCAGAAGGTCTGTCTACACTTGTGTCCTCAAGAGTTTTACCTGTTCTATCTTTCAACAGATTAAATGTTTCTGTTTTCATATTAAGATTTTGTTTTTTTTCAGGACTGGGGTTCAAACTCATGACCTTGCACTTGTCAGGCAGCACTTTAATATTAAGATTTCTAAGAAAAGATTTTTTATTTAAATGATGATGATTTCAATTTCAGTTTAGCATGGCTGGAACCATGGGCTTAGGTTTAATCTTTTTTTTAAGACTTTTTTTTCTTGTTTCAGAACTTTTGTTTGTTTACTTATTTATTTTTTATGGCCAGCTCAGCCTGCCCTCAGGGCAGGACTGGCACAGCATGTGGTGCTGGGGATGGAACCGTGGTCCCTGCGGCAGCCTAAGCTTTCGTAAGCAGGCACTTTAGACCACTGAGCCATTTTGTCGGGCTCTAGGTTTAATCTTTGTGATGTGGAGAGCCACTTTCCCCCGCACCATTTATTAAACAGGCTGCCTTTCTTCCAGTTAGCACATTTGGCCCCTTTGTCAAAGATAAGGTCGCTGAGTGTGTTTGGAGTAAATTCTGCATCTTCTAGTCTGTTCCACTGATGCTCAAACCAGTCTTTGTTATGCTATATTTTATTTTGTTTTTGCCAGTACTATGCTACTAGTTTTTTTTTTTTTAATCTCAATAGCTCTGTAGTATAATTTCAAGTCAAGTATTGATGCCCTCTGCCTTATTCCTGTTGCTAGGAATTGCTTTTGCTATTCTTGCTCTTTTCTGCTTCCAAATGAATTTTGGAATTGCTCTTTATAGTTCTACAAAGTATGCTGTTGGTACTTTGATTGGGATTGTATTAAATCTATGTAAAAGTTACTGCACATATGGCCATTTTCGCTACACTGGTTCTACCTATCCAAGAACAAAGGATATCTTTTTCTGATATCTTCTTTGATTTCCTTTTTCAGATTACTGTAGTTTCAATGTAAAGGTCTTTTACTTCCTTTGTTAGGTTGATTTCCAAGTATTTCATTTTCCTTCATGCTATTGTGAAAGATGTTGTTTTCCTAATTTTCTTCTCAGTGAGTTTGTTGTTTATGTATGGAAATGCTGTTGAATTCTGAGTGCTGATTTGTACCCAGCTATTGTACTGTATTTGGCTATTAAATCTAGGAGTCTTTCAGTTGAGTTTTTGTGGTCCTTTATGTAGAGGGTCATGCCATTAACAAATAATGACCACGTAACTTTTTCCTATCCTGGGTCAGGGAGGTAGCCCCATGGCACAAGTTCCTGCCTGGCAAGTACAAGGTTGTGAGTTCAAACACCGGTCTCACACACACACACAAAAAATAGATAGGGCCAGCGAGAAGACTCAGTGGTCTAAAGCGCCTGCAGAGGAAAGTTAAGGCAAGCTCTGCGACTGCTCCTCGATCCCTGGCACCACATGCTGTGCACCCCCACCCCAGGGCGGGCTGAGCCAGCCATAACACAAACAAATAAATGACGTTGGGGCCCAGCGGGATGGCTCAGTGGTCTTAAAGCACCTGCTTGGGAAAGCTTGGGCTGCTTCAGGGACCGCGGTTCAATCCCCGGCACCACATGCTGCGCCTGCCCTGCCGTTGGGGTGGGCTGAGCTGGCCATAAAAAATGAGTAAATAAACAGACAAAGGTTGTGAAACAACAAAAATAAAATTAAATTAAATTGAATTTAAAAAAAACCAAATAAATGACGTTTAAGAGAAATAAATTAAAAAATCTTAAAAATAGATAGATAGATAGGTAGATAGATAGATAGATAGATAGATAGATAGATAGACAGACAGATAATGAGTCTAACTGTTTCCTTTCCTATGCTTATTGCTCTTATTTGTTTCTCTTTTTTAATTGCTCTGACTAATGTTATCAGAACTATACTGAATAGGAGTGGTGATAGTGGGCATTCTAGCCTTGTTCTTCATTTTAGAATGAAAACTTTCAGTTTTTATCCATTTAGTATGATGTTGGCTGTTGTTTTGTCATAGATGACTTTTATCAGATTGAGATTAAAGACCATATATTTCAACTTTCTATAGGGCCTTTATCATCAATGAGTGTTGAACTTTCTCAAATGCTTTTCATCATCTGTTGAGATGATCATGTAGTTTTTGTCTTTGGCTCTGTTCATGTGGTATATTACATTTACTGACTTGATCATGTTGAACCACCCTTACCTCCCTGTGCTGAATCCTACTTAAGCAAGGTATATAATTTTGATAATTTGCTGCAATCTCTTTGCCAGTATTTTACTGAGGATTATTTTGCATCTATGATCACTAGGGAGATTGGCCTGTAGTTCTCTTTTTTTGGTTGGATCTTTCTCTACTTTTGTTACATGGGTAACACTTGCATTCAGTTTCATTTGAAGTATAGTGGCATTATATAATATCTACATTTCTTTTCTTTTCCTTTCTTTCTTTCTTTCTTTTTTTTTCTTTCTTTCTTTCTTTTTTGTGGGACCAGGGCTCAAATTCATGACCTTGCACTTGCCAAGCAGGCACTTAGGCCAACAGAGCTATTTCCCCAGCCCCTATAATATCTACATTTCTTACAGGATCCTATTGCATGAATTTTTTTGTGCAACATTGACTTTTGGTCTATGACTTTCTTTTTGAGTTCAGTGTTTCTTTTATGTAGCATACTGTTGTATCTTGCTTCTTGATCCATTCTGCCAAGTGGTTTCTTTTGATTGGAGAATTGAGACCATTTACATTGATGGTCATAACTGATATATACTGATTTATCCTTGTCATATTATGTTCCTGTTGATGGCTCCAGGTTTTTTCCATCTATTTAATTATTTAGCTTGCCTAGTAGATTCATTCTATTGGGATTAGTGAATTTTTTTTTCTAATCCTTGAGAAGGGCCAGCGAGATGACTCAGCAGTCTAAAGCCCCTGCTTGCTTAGGAAAGTTTAGGCAATCACAAGGACCACGGTTTGATCCCCACCACCACATGCTGCACCAGCCCCCATCCCCAGGACAGGCTGAGCCAGCCATAACACAAATAAATAAATAAATAAATAAATAAATAAATAATAAAGTTTAAAATATCCTTGAGAACGTTTTGTAGTTCTGGTTTCATGGTTATGAATTTTTTAGGTGTTCTTTATGGTGAAGTTTCTTACTTCTGCATAAATTTTGAATGATACTCTTGCAGGATATTGTAATGTGGATTGGTGGTTTTTACCTTTTAGGGCCTGAGGTACTTTCCTCCAAGGTCCTCTTGGTTTAAAGGTTTATGTTGAGAAGTTTGCTGTGATTCTGATGGGTTTTCCTTCATAGGTGATTTATTTCTTCTAACAGATTTTAATATTCTGTTCTTGTGTTGAATTTCTAGACTCTTATCTATTGTTTTATTTTTTGAGACAAGACCTTGCTGTGTAGTTCAGACTGACTTTCACTCTCTATGTAGCCCAAGCTGCTCTGAAACTAATGGTAACCCTCCTCACTCAACCTCATGAGTACTGGGACTACAGATGTGAGCCATCACATGTAGCTGTAATCTTTCCTATCATATACCTCGGTATAGATTTTTCCTGATCATGGTTAATTAAAATTCTATATGCCTCACTTATTTATATGTTAAATTCCTTTTCCACACTTAGAAAGCTTTCTGCTCTTCTCTAAACAAGTTTGTATGTCCTTTGTGTTATCTTATGATTTTTCATTTATTCCAGTTACTCTCACATTTCTCTTATTTGTATCATTTAGCAACTGTTCAATAGATTTTTTTCATGGTCCCTTGTTATTTTTGAGAAGCTTTTCATTGCATGATTAATAACCAGAAACTTGTGTTCTAGATCTGATATTCATTCTATTTCACAGTTTACTCTGCTGTGTATATTTTCAATAGAAATTTTAATCTCCTGGATACCTGTTTAAATCTGTTTTATGAAATCTACTTGTTTCCTATATGGGACATTCAAGGTTTCATCACTTTCCTAAGATCCTCTACTTTTTTTAACCTATGTCCATTTTAGATTCACTAACCATGCCCTTCATTGTGATTTTTCATCTCTTTAGTTATCTGTGTCTTTCTTTCTTTCTTTCTTTTTATGGGGTGGGGACTGGGGTTTGAACTCACTACCTTGCACTTGTGAGGTGGGCACTTGTGCCATGGAGCTATCTCCGCAGTCGCTGTGTCACTATTTATGATTTATTTTTTGTTTAGAGATTCATTTATTTGATTTCTTATTTCTGTTGCTATCATATGAGAAAGTTCACATTGTTTCCTTCTGATTTCTTGCACCTTCGTGTCTCTACATCTGCCTTGGCAAGCTGGAGGACTATGACTGAATGTTGTTTCTATTGTTTTTTTTTCATTTTCTATATTTTTGTATTTGTCTTCTGAATTGGTGTTTGTAAGTTGCCTATGGTCAATAGTTTTATCACTAGCACTGAAACCTCTTTAGAAAAGTACTTTTCATAGATGTCTTCTAGGAGTACCTTGCTTTTGCTTCTGAGTCTGTCTCAAGACCCTGCATCTTAATTTTATTAGGGATAAGAGCTTGCTGTCTGTTTGGCATGCCATTCCATTCCACAGTCAATATTCGACTATGGTATCATTTATGACCAACAGACAATTTTAATATTGGCCTACAAGGAAGAAAAACTGATTATAACAACTATGTCACTTGGCCAAAGTAGTATAAGCAGTGGTAACAATAGAATTAAAAACAGTCTAGAAAATGACAAACTGTGGTGACTGTCAAGTTGCCACCTTTGACCGTAGGTATAAGATTTATAATTGTATAACAAAATCTTTAAAAATCCAAAAAGGCATATACAGTAAATATCCATTCAACAGAGACTTTAGCCTCAGTGACAAAGAAATTTAAAGGGGATGAGAGGCAAAAATAGAGATATAAAAGGAGATAAGAAGATTAGAAGTAAGGTTGAAGGACAAAGGAAGACAACCCAAGCTTTAGGAAAGTGGTGAAGACAGAAGAGGGAGGGAGGGACAGAGGGAGGAAAGAAGAGAGAGAGAAACAAAAAAATTTACAAAACTAAAAACAATGTTCACACTCATGAAAAAAAGAAAAAATAAAGAAAAATAAAATAAAATAAAAAAAGATTTCTGTTTGATTTCAAGCCTGTGATAACCTTTAGGGTCTACAGAAGTTTCATCACAGTGTCCAACTCAGGGGGATGTCTTTGCTGTGATTGGGAGACAAAGGAAGCAGACAAAGTCTAGACTCATGCCGGGATGATTCCAGAAACTCTACTGTTGAATTACGGCACAGTACTGATTCTGGGGTTAGGGTTGTACGTGTATATATTAGCTAGCATATATACTCATGCACATATCCACAAATATTTCCCTATACAAGCATCTGTATTAAGCTAAATATGAGTTCGTATTGATGAGTCTCACTCTAATACCTTGACACATGGATCATCCCAGTTTCCCCATTTTTTTCTGTAGATTCCACTCCAACAGAGAGCAATCTGATTTCTGCCACCTGTCATCCAATTTCATGTTCTTTTCATAGCCCTTACTCCCTTGCTCCTGCTACAATGCCAAGGCATACATGGTACCTGCCCCAGGGAGGAGCTGTGTTCATATTCCCTGGAACCTGGTTGGTCCTCAGTGGCTGGCTGTGATTTTTGAGACTGGGGAACCTTCCTTGATTTTGTTTCCATACAGTGCCCTACCCTTAGTCTTTTGGTGGGCCCAGAATAGTCTACCTAAGAGCCTACCTTCAGGTCGCTGACATATGAGACACACAATCCCCCCAGCTCTCAAGCTGGTATGTTGAGCCTACTGCTCTGCCCTACCATCTTTCACCTTCACCAGCCATGATGTCTCTTGCTCACCCTATTGGACCCAGTAATACCAGGCTATCAGGCAAGACTAGTGTGTGGTAGAGGTCACAGATGGAGTTCAAATCCCAGGCAGGAGGGCCCAGGATTCGCTCGGCCAGAATTTCCATAAGGTAGCCTCAGTAGCTGTCACCTTAGAGCACATTGTACCTCAGTGTTGGTTTGCTTTGGCGGCCTTCCACAGAATGTTCCAATCTCCTCTGGTAGTTAGTTCCTTTTACAGTTAACAGTGTCCTCTCACTGACGTGATATGCCCAGAGCCCAGTCATGACTCAGTTTCTCTTGACTGGGGCCAACCAAGTGCCTTGCAGTGTTCTAGGACTCACATCTATGACATCTTCCTGGGGCTCCAGAACCAGGCCTAGGTCCAGGAAGTTTATGTCCCAGTCAACTTGCTGCTGCAGGTTGGCACAGTGCCTTTTCTGTCAGATAAGAGGGGAGGTTGCCAGAATAGTGCTAATACGTTGGCTGAGGATTACAGAATTGCTTCTTTGGAAAGGGGCCTGAAGTAAATACAGTTCAGGTATAGTTGCTTTTTGGTACTTATAGAATTAATAATACAGGGCCGGCAAGACAGCTTCACAGACTAGCACTTGCTTAGGCAAACTTAAGCAAGCTCATGGACCGTGGTTTGATCCTTGTCATCACATGCTATGCTGTCATGCCAGCCTTACCCCCAGGTGAGCTGGCCACAGAGTCCAGGCGTAGTGGTGCATGCCTCTGTACTAGAAGAGGCTGAAAGTAGGAGGATCACCATGAGTCCAAGTTGCATCATGAGACCCTGCAACAACTGAATACATTTATTTAAAAAAAGAAATTAATAATACAGAATACGCAAGCTGCAAAGTGGTGCTTTGTAGACAGAGTCTTGCTAATTTGCCCAGGTCGGTCCCAAACTCAAAATCCTCCTGCCTTAGCCTCCCAAGTGTCTGGAATTACCAGATTCTGCTATTGCACAGGTTTTGAAGACATTTAGTGCAAGGTATTCCTGTTATGTATTTGGCATCCTCTCCATATCACCCCTGCCCTGGAATCTGCCTTGGGCCCAGCTGAACCCTGGAGATGTAGAGGACGAAGAGAGAAATAAGCACAGGTCCCTGCCCTCTAGGGCCTCCCATTCAAAGGGGACACAGGCACATGAAAAAGCAACTCTAATAGTGATGTGAGCTTCCTGAGCTCATACAATATGCCAAGGACTATTCTGCATGCTTTGCCCTGCTCACCATTCTCAGTGAGCTCAAGTGTGGGGATCACCACTATTGCTTTACAGAGGAGGCAACTGAGGCTGAGCAATGTGAAATGGCCAATGTTTGAGAGCCGCAAGCATGCCTCGGGCCCGTCCAGCTCCACAGCCAGAGTTCTGATTTATTCCATGCTCACGGGCCCCAAAACCAAAGCCACAGAGGACAAGTGGGGTAAGGCGACTTGTCCAGAAAGAAAGGAGTTAGATCTAGTGCCCTGTGCCCCCAGCCCTGCAGGGTAGCTGCAGTGCCTTGACAGGAAGACAGTGGCATGTGTGCATGAGCCTGGGCTCTCCTCTTCTGTGGTCTCATCTCCTAGCCCATGTCCAGCCACAGCCTGAGCTGAGCGGGCCATGTGGCTAGCACGTCTCTCTCACAGTGCAGCCAGGCCTGCAGCTGGCCCACCCCTCATGTGACCCCGCCAATGCCCAGTTCCTTTTCCTCAGCCAACCATGCAGTCCTCCTTCCATTCAGCATTCCTACCAGCTGGTGTGTGAGCCTTGAGAGAGGAGGCAAGGTTGCTATGGCAGCCAGGGGAGGCTACTAGGGAGGGGGGCCCTGGTGTAGAGCTTCTGACCTACCTGGGAAGGGAGGCTATGGCCCCAGGCCTCATGAGAGCTTTGGCAGGTCACTTCAGAAAGCCTGCCTCCACTCCCACTGGCCCTCTGCCCACACCGCCTGTGCTTTAAGAGCTCTCACTACACACAGAAAGGGATGAGTTAGAGTGAAAAAAATGCCCAGGCCCTTCAGAGCTAAGGCCTAATATAGCAGAACTAATTTGAAATGTCACTTAGGGCAGTCTCACTCCCAGCCAGGGAAAAGCTGGTTTATTTACATAGTCGGCTATGGAAGGAAGCCAAGAACCCTGCCATGCCAAGGCGTAGTGGATGGGTGGCTGGGAGCCCCTATTGTGGCCCCTTGGCCTGGACCTTGCTGAGCAGCACCATCTGGAAACCCCGATGGGCAGAAAGGTCCCCATACATGCCTTTTCCTCATGCCAGTCAGCACCCCCCAACTTGGGGGCCCTAGGGCAAGGCAGATAACTACTAATGACTCTCTTGGTGCCAGTTCTGTGCCAGGCACTCTGCATGCTTGGCATGGTTGTCTCACTGAACCTTTGCCAAGCTCTGAGAGGATGGATTGTAACCACCATGTCACAACGCAAGGAAGTTGAAGCAAGGAATGGATGACTGCCCCGGGGTTAGCTAGCCAGTAAGAAAGCAGCATGGGATTCAAATCCAGATCCACCTGACTTTTGAACCCATGTTTTACACACTGTACCTAAAGTCCTTGTCTTCCACCTGCCCAGCGACCACCCAGGATGTGGCCTGTGTAAAGCACTGGTCCTGTCAGTTCATTGCAGATGGCCACTTTAGGCAGAGTCCTGGTGAGTCCCACTGCATTGTTCAGTGAGTCGTTGATCTGGAGGTGGGCAGGCCAGGGCAGGCTGAGGCCACCGGGAACAGAATGGAACCTCTTCTTGGTACCCACCGGGTACTTTCCAATTGTAAGAATCCCATACTCTGAGCTGAGATGGGGTATGTGGAACTGACAGTCTCATGTACCTATTCCTCACCCATTCTTTATGTACCTAACATGTATCTCATTTCTTCCAGATACTGGAACACTGTTCTGGATACTGACAGCATGAAGATGAGCCAGAGTCACCAGCCATCTGCAATGGTAATCCACCAAGGACTACTATGGAATGGCCCCTATCAGGCCCAGCTATAAGGCCCTCCTGTATGGATTAATTTATATAATCACCTTAACAAAGATATGAGACAGAGATTATTCCTTTCTGTTTTGTTTTGGGTTTGGGATTTCTATTTTGCTTTGTTTTACTTTGGTTTTGTAAATAGAGTCTCAATATGCAGTTTAGGCTAGCTTCAAACTTGTGACAATCTTCCTACCTCAATCCCCTAAGTGCTGGGATTACAGAAAGGCACTACCATGCCTCACAAGTCAAGGACTATTATTCACAAATGAAGAAACAGACACTGATAGCTAAAGCATTTTACCCAGGGTTGCAGGGCTAACAAAGAGACAACAGAGGAGTTTGAGCTTAAGCCAACTGCTACTGTACCCCTCTCCCAAACGCTGCATTAGCCAGAAGACGAGAGCTGGCTATGCACTGGTTAGTTAGAAGGGGCTCCCTGAGAGCACTGAAGTAGGAAGCACAGAAGGAAATTGCCAGTTGGAGACACTTCTTTGGGCACTGAATGTGTCTTCCAGAAAGAAATAGAGTGAAAAAGGGCCAGGTATTCTCAGAAAAGGCCAGCTACTCTGTCAGGTCTACGTTTTCTTAGGATTTCTGATTTTTGCTGCTTCGTGAAGTCCAAGAATTCCCCCAGCCAGGACTTACCCCTGCCAGGGGCCTACTAGAAACAAGTCTGTTCACCATGCCAGGGCCCCAGGGAGAGGATGGTGGTAATGCCAGCTGCAAATCATGAAGGACATTGGTGGAGTGCACTGAGGTGGGGAGCACTACGAAAAAGGCCAGGAACCCGAGGCCAGGGTGTGGCAGGAGCTGGCCAATCAGCTGTAGGCTGGGCGAGAAAATGTAGTCAGGCAGGAAGCAGGAGCTGCTTGACCTAAAGTGGAGATCCTGCTTACTAAGAGGTTCTGCCTGAAGCGCAGGACCAGGAGAGCAAGCTTCCGGAGAGGCAGCTCTGAGCAGTCAGGGCTACGAGTCTTGGTGGGTGTGAAAAGGAGCTGGAAGTCTTTTAGAATGCATGCCACTCGGACGGTCAGGAGATCCTTGGCTACACTCCACTTCACAGTGGGCTTATGAGCGACTCAGCCTTTCTGGGATTTTCTAAAGCAGCTCAGAGGAGAATCAGTGGCACTAAAAGCTAAATGTCCCCTCCCTTCCCAGAGAGCCCTCAGCCATACATTCCCTGAGCAGAAAGGAGAGCTCAGAACCTGGCTTTTCAAGTGCCGGAAGCTCTGGTGAATTCTCTCTGGTAAGTGTTTCTTGACCTAGAAACCCAAGGTGGAGCAGGCTGGAAAAAGGCTGCAGTATGCGTAGGAGGGCTGGCCAAGCTCCTCAGGCAGTTGGCTCAGAACTGACACAGAGTTTGCCTTTAAAGAGGAAAGCTCTCAATGGCATGTTGATGGCAAAGCTGCTGAACACAGGGGCCTGATTTGGGGAAGGGGGCAGCTCAGTCCTGACCTGAGCCCAGCCATAACTGTAATGAATTCCACTGCATAGGAGGACCGTGGGACATGTCGTCAGATATCACTAAGAACTGGAAGAGCATCGTGAGAAACAGCCTGGTCTCTGGGTTCCTCTGACTTCCTTGGCTACTTCAGTGTCCCAGTGGCTTGCAGGCATCCATGCAGTACCTCAACTAGTCTTTAACACAAGGTGACCAGCAAAAGGAATAAGATGCCTTGGAGATGCAGAGCGGCTGGCAGGATGTGGCTGCAGTGACCTTCAAGTACTCTAGAAACATCTTTCAGTTGCCTCCAAAGCTTTGGGATTAAATTTCCCATCTCCTTTGATTCTTCCCTGCTAACTCTGCTG
>PVJA010027468.1:0-28551 GCA_004027025.1 Myocastor coypus
TCAGGCACTTGTGTCAAGGAACTATATCCCTGGCCCCTACAACTGTTAGTGAATTTCGTGTCTTTTATCAACTTTATATTCAAATTTTTGTTAAGATTTCAGCTGACATGTTTGCAACTGAGTTAGGTTTTTATAGAAACTGTTTTCCATATTAATACTGTATTGCACCGGGAATCAAAGTCAGGACTATGCACTTGCCAGGCAAGTGTTCATGTTCTATATATGGAAACTTATTTCTTGGAATTTTAGAACAATTTTGTAATCTTTTGGATCTTAGAATTTGTATCTTCTACTATTTCTTTAATAATTATATTGATGTGGATCTTTCAAACTGACATATCACTTCAAATAATCAACTCTCATTCACACTATTTTTGTGTAAGTTTTTATTAATTTCTAGTTTGAATACATTTGTTTTATTATACCTGTTTTGCATTTATATTTTTATTTGTCTAGTCACTTAATTCTTTCAGTGATTTATTAGGGAAGCTATTTGGGATCAATATGTTTCCCATATATAGACATCATTTCCACATATTAGAAATTTTTTGATCATTTGCCACATATTCTGATATTTGTTATCATCAATGCTATTTAATTCTATTATTCTAACAAAAAATATTCCCTGGTTTCTGGTTTACTATATTGATCAGTCAAGATTGGATTAGTTTACCTTGCAAAGTGTAAGGTCCTGAGTTAAGTCCCTGGTGCCATAATAGAAAAGAAAACAAAAAGAGCAAATTAGTTAGTTTCCCGATGTTATTTTTGAAATATGTTTGCTTGGTGCTGGATTTTACAACATTTATTTTTTGTTCTGCAGTTTTCAGTTTAATGAATAAGGTCAGCTAATGCCTCCAATTTATAATTAATATTGGCTGTTTTATCAAATTTAGAAGTCTGTTTAATTTTACTGGTGAGCGCCAAAAATTTTCTTTGATTTTTGTTATTGAAAATTATTCTATTATAATTGTTTATTGATACAATTTTGATATGCATACTGACTACAACCATCATACCTAACTTGTACATGTACATGGTATATCTTTTTTTTAAATAATTTTTTTTTCTTGTTTCAGAATTTTGTTTATTTATTTATTTTTATGGCGGCTCAGCCTGCCCTGAGGGCAGGGCTGGCACAGCATGTGGTACCGGGGATCAAGCCGCAGTCCCTGCAGCCGCCTAAGCTTTCCTAAGCAGGCGCTTTAGACCACTGAGCCATCCTGCTGGGCCCCATGTACGTGGTATATCTTGATTTATCTTTTTTTTCCTCTATCCTCTGTTCTCCCCTTTACACTTCTTCCCCTGATTATTTACTAAGCTTTGTTACCTTTTTATTCTTCTCTTCTGGCTTTTTAATTTTTCCTTTCTCCTTTTTCCCCTTTCCTCTTCCCTTCTCCCTATACATCATTTCCTGTTAAAAAATTTGTTTTTATTTCACAATATTTAGAGAAGGTTTTATAAGGCAAAAGCAAATACTGGTAGTATGAAAAAGGCAACCAGCAGAGTGATAAAAGTTTATCTGTTTTTTTCTCAGACAAAAGAAATAATATTGAAATTTATTTACTGATTATTGTCACGCATTTCAGTTTTTTTTTTTTTTTTTCAGTACTGGAGATTGAACTCAGAACCTTGGTATTTCAGTGCTTGATTCTGATTTTCCTTTTGTTTTAGTAGTATTATAAATATTTTCATTTATTTTAGTTCTTCAGTTGTGTTGATATTGTCTCTTTAGGATTGCTTGAATTATTTTATGTAATGCTTCTTTAGCGATCATTATGTTTATTTGTTTTTGTCATGAAAGTTCTTTGTTTCCCCATTTCTCAAAGAATAATTTTGCCTGGCTACAGCTATCAGGTTGCAAAGCATGGAAAGCTTCATTTAGTGCTCTCATTACCTTAAATTTCCATGTTGAGAAATCTGCTGCAATTGGGAAAGGTTTTCTTTGTCAATTTGGCATTTTTGTCAGGTATTACTGTCTTCCATGGATTTAGTAAATTCTCTTCAAAATTTTCATGAATAATATTTTGTAACTTTAGATTCCTCCTCTATTTCTTCTGCAATTTTAATAATCCTTATGTTTGTCATTGAAAGGCATCTAGGAAGTCCTGAATCATGTGATTTCTTCTTGTATAGCCAGTAGATATTAACCATGTCCAATTTTTCTTCATGTCATGTTCTTGTGAATTTCCATGTCACCTATCAAAAATTTCAGTTGTGTTTTTCACTTGAGCATTACTTCTTTAATTTTTCATAACATCTAATGATGTACTAACATGTTATCTCATAGTATTCTTTGTTCTCTTTAGTCAACTCAAATGCTTATTTTTTAAAAAAAAGTTTCCCTTTTTTTGAGTTTTATTATTTTTGAAACTTTAGATGTGATCATTTTATCCTTTTTATAAGGCTCATTCAGCCCACTCTGGGTGTGGGGCTGGTGCGGCATGGGGTGCTTGGGATCAAATTGTGGTCCCTATGGACTTGCCTAAGGTTGCCTATACAGATGCTTTAGACAACTGAGCTATCTCGCTGGCCTATCAAATGCTTCTTTAAAATTTATTGACCATTTATTGACTCTTAAACTTCTTATTTATGTATTCCTTAAATGCACTGAATATCTTAGGAATTGTTTTATCCAGCTCATTAACTGTCTAAATTTTCAATCTCTTCAATTATTTCATATTTCATTTTTTTCATTATAAGTTGAGTTACCTGTGTTTCTATGAGATCAGCTTTTGCAGTTTTTAAATATTTGACGTGTCTTATTGCTTTTTTTCCATTATTTTTGTTTTTATGGTGAGTGTTGTAGATCAGTCAGAATAAAAATTTCTGTCATAAGTAAAACCTTTTTTATGTTAATTTTCAAATGAAACAATTTTGCTTTTTTTGTTTTTTTGAGAGAAGATCTTGCTATGCACTTCAGGCTGGCTTTGAGCTCGCTTTTGTAGCCCACGCTGGTCTCAAACTCACGCTGATCCTCCTCACTCAGTCTCCCAACTGCTGAGATTACAGATGTGAGTCACCATGCCCAGATCTGCTTAAGTATTTTTGAATAGAGAGAAAGCTGTTCCACTGTTTTGAAGAGAGAAATACCAGTATAAACAGTATTGAAAGAATCAACTATATGTTAATATTTAAGATAAAATTGCATGATATTTACTCTCTATAACCTTGTAAGATAAAAAAAATATGCAAGTGACGAGAAATACTTTAAGAGCTTGCATAAAAGAATAAAAAAGTATAAAAGTAAAGTAAAATAATCTAGATGATAAGAGAAATCAAGTAAGAAGAAAAATAGGTTTCCATATTACTGATTTTATGTCCACATGAGGGTTGTAGAAGAAGACAATGTTTGAGAAGTCAAGTATGGAGACAAAAGGAGCAAGCATAAGCTAAGAAATTATATGTTGAAAGTTTGCGAGTCTCTATGGGAATTGGGCCAATTTACCACATGCCTGCCTTAAGAAACTCAATTTTGGAAGATTCAAGAAGAGATCTCTTTCATAAGGGACAACACAATAGATACAGTAGAATGAAAAGAAACCGAATAAGGAATAAACATTTGAGATGAGGGAAAGGAGAAAAGAAAGGGAAAAAATAACTTGGAAAATTATGTAAGTGTATACACAGGATAGCAGAGTTGATTGTATTACTTTTTCTATTAGTTTTTGAAGACAGTAGTGTTCAATTTTCTTTTTTTACTTTGAGCTACTTTATATGCAAACATCTGTAATATGAGCAGCTTCATGAGGGACAGCAATGTGCAACATAGCAACAATAGTTGTAAAAATTAAGGGAGAACACAACTGGTGATGTAAATTACTGTAGAAAGTAAAATAGCCATTTGCACCTCCACACCATTGCTTATTTTGGAAGTGAGACTATAAATGTATAAAAACTTCACTGACTTTACCTCATGCACAATGTTGGAAACTCTGTCCAGTTTCTTAATGTGTTTTTTTTTTTTACCCCACATTAGTCAAGCCCTGTTTTATTCAGGAAACTTGAGGAAGGATTTATTCTTCAGATAGTTTCATCCTGGGGAAATGTCTCTCAGTCACAAACGTTCATAGTACTCCTGTCATCTTTCTCATACCATCTCTGGAAATTTAATCTCCTTTGTCTCAACTTTGCTCAATATCTGTGATTTCAGTGGCATCTCGGTTTCAGAAGTTTTTATCTGTGCAAACTGTTTCTTTCCACATGCCTGGCTTGCAGATCTCAAAAGCCCAACCTCTGGATTAAACATTAGTGCTTTTAATCCCTAGTACCTGGAAATACAGAAGCAGTGACTGCAAATCTCCACTGATGTTATAGACATTGGCATCTGGTATGAGTGGCCATTTGTGGCTTCCTCCTGTTTTCTTTCTTCCTTTCTTTCTTTTTTTTTTTGTAGTACTAGGTATTGCACTCAGGACCCTGTGCTTGCCACGCAGGCACTTATTCTACTGAGCTATCTCTCCAGCCCCCTTCTTTTGTTTGCTTCCTCTGAAGATTTTATGTTTCACAAGGTAGTGCATAAACTAGTATTTGCTTATTTAATCAAAGGTTTTGTACTGTTCCCAATGGGGAAACTGCAGGTTTCATCAGCACTGGAGATGATAGTGCCTGTAGTGAGTTTCTAGATGCAGCTAATTCTCTGCCTTCTTTCTCTGAAAATTTCAAGCCATAAAATAACCAGTTAGTTTTCTGGACTCAAACTCAAATCTGAAGCCATGATTTGGTTATTGAGGTTCACAGTTTATCTAGGAGTCTGAAGGTAGGCTAGGTTTCCCAGGTGTAGTTTAGGAATGTATTTGATGTTTCTACCAATAAGTTTGCACAGTTCCTAGTGCAGAAACCATTAAGTTCCACAAGCACTCAGGAAAATGTAGTGTGGAATGTGTTTGTGGCTGCACTTCAAACTTGGGCTTCCCCGAAATATTCATGCATTTTAGATTATGGTTGATTCCCTAGAAATAGGGTAGAATTTTCTCCCATGAATTGTGTGTCTATTTTTATCATTATCAAAAATTCTGAGCTACATATCTGTGTGTAAACTACATACCACTGTAACATCACAAACATGTGCTTTTCTGGACCTGTTCTGGGAGAGCACTTGACACTATGTATTGTTTCTTATTATTTCTCTTTCTCTTCATACACAGACTGTCTGTGATCTAATTCATGGTGTATTCCTGTATTTGGTGATACTACAACTCCATGAGAACACACTGAGTATTTTGAGTGCCTGGAGCTACCTGTGAATTTACTTCTTCTACATAACCTTGCTTCTTTTCTCTTCTGCTATTCATTTACTGGAAACTGTCATATTTGGTTCAGTCTATATGTCTTATGCTTAAAGTTTCTTTTAATCTTTATTGCATACTAGGGATGTTTCCTTTCTTATGGTATATGAGCTTTTAATATATATTTAAAATTATTTTCCATAATTTTTGAATAATTTTATATGTGTAATTATTAAAGGTGTTGAACTGTAATTTTCTTTCCTCTTACAATATTTTTATAGCTCTGATAACAGAATGTACTGGCTATATAAAGTAATTATGAATGAATTCTTCACTTTTCAGGTTTTGAAGGGTATAGGAAAGACCTCTTTTAATCCTTATATGATTCATTTAATTACCAAAGAGGACTGCAAGTTGGAGAAATAAAGGAATCACATCAAAAGAGAAGGCAAGTTTTATGTTGACTATAATGTAGCTATTTGATAATAAATTCAGTGAATATACATGAATAAATGATATAATTAAAATAAATAATTAAGAGATAAATATATAACCCTCAACTACTGATTGATAACAATGGTAATAAAATGCAATATACAATAATAAAAAACCTGTTCCCCAGCCACTGTCCTGCCCTCCACATCAGAAGTTGCTTCAAATAATGTTAGTATTTTCTCTCTTCATACTGCACTTTATTAATATTTGCTTCATATTTTAGTGTTTAAAAATATATATGGTGCAGAAGGGATTAACCTAATTTACAGTCAATATTATGGCAAAATTTAATTTAATAAAGGCTTAAATTTTCTATATGTGCTGCCAAACAGAGCACTCAGTTCCAATGAAAAAACAGTTTGTGACAACATTCATAGTGTTCAGAATGGATGAACATATTTTTATTTTTCATGTTATTTCTCTTTCTTTCTTTCTTTCTTTCTTTCTTTCTCTCTCTCTCTCTCTCTCTCTCTCTCTCTCTCTCTTATTTTAGGGAAGGTTCTGCAGGGTGTTCAGGGTCTCACTATTAGATCGGATTTGTAATGATCCGCCTGTTTACAGCCTCCAAAGATCTAGGATTATAGGCCTGAGCCACCATGCCCAGTCTTAATTGCTGTCGCAGTGCACTCTTGGGGTAGGGCTGACATGGCAGGCGCAGGATCATATCCTGGCCCCTGCACCTGCTGGCAGGTGTTTTAGTCCTCTGAGCTATTTGACTGACTCTAAAAGTCGAGAAGGATTTTTTTTTTTTTTTTTTTTTTTTTGGCTGGCTCAGGCTGCTTTATGGGTGGGTCAGATAATGCAAGTTGGGCTGAGATCGAGCCCAAGTCCCTTGCACCAGATTGTGTTTGCCTGAGCAGGTGCTTAAACAAGTGAATTAACCTGTAGGTCACCAAGATAACTATTTTTTTTTACATTGACCCTTATGGGGAAATTTGATTCAGTTTCTGACCAATTCTGTTCATGATCAGAATCATTTAGTAAATTAACATCATAAACCACTGTATCATACTCCATAGAATAGTTTACTTAATCCATTTGCATTCAATTTCTAAATGTCTTTAGTGATAAAATATTTGTCTTATGAGCAAACCATAGCTGGCTCCTGTATTTTGCCCTATTATATATTTTAAATAGATAATTATACAATGTATATTCACTGTACTTATTTTCAAAAGGTGTCATTGTTGTCATCATAAAATTTATTTTTTATTTAAAATTTTACAGCAAGCAGCTGGCGAGATGGTTCAGTGGCCTAAAGCACCTGCTTAGGAAAGCTTAGGCAATCTCAGGGACCTTGGTTCAATCCCCAGCACCACATGAAGCACCAGCTCCACCCACAGGGCAGGCAGAGCTAGCCATAGGAAAAAAAAAGTACAAATTTAGTAGTGATTTCAGCGTGCATATTACAATACAACACAATTATTTATTTGTCTAAATACTATTATGGCTTGTGGCTAGATATACCCTGACTCATGTGGTCAGATATGAAGCTCTTCATAGGTGGTTGGGTATGGGCACATTCTGCTAGAATCTAGGATGTGATGTGGCAATTGATCCACATTGTGATGCTAAGACTGAGGCTACCATACACTGAATGTGGGTGCTACTGGCCCAAATTGTGGATATCCTGGATAAAACAAAGGGACAGAAAAAAGGCCAATGCTTTTCACTTATGACTTGCTGTTCCATGGCTCGATGACTTCTGCCTGTTTTAAGCTGTTACTTCCACACAATGCCTTTCTGCCATGCCACCCTGCCTTGGAAACTGCCAACAATAAACTAAAATATCTGAATACTGTTAGCCAAATAATCTTTCTTCTTTTATTTACATGTAAGATATTTTTCCTCAGAAACAATGAAAGGTAGCTAAGAAAGATATCTTTCCAGTTATTTTTTATTGTTGCATGTTTCTTTTTAGCTGTGTTTCTTTCAAATTGAAGGATTCACTTCAGCAACTGTAGACCAGGTTCAGTAATGATTAATTCCTTCAGTTTTTGATGACCTGAGAAAATTTGCATTTTTGCATTCTTAAAAGACCTTCTCCCGTGTTAAAATATATTTCATACTAAGGTTTGTTCTTTTGTCAATTTTAACATTGTATACTTCATCTGGTAAGAATTTTGTTGAGAAATTTGTTATAATCCTATAAGAACCATCTTTATCTGATAGCTTGATAAGTTTTTAAAACTCAGAAGACACAAAGAAAAATCCAAAGCAAACTGCACTGATACATACTCAACTACTATCAAAAGTCACAGGCAAAACAAGAGGCTATTGCTTTGCCAGGAGAGTCCCCATACATGAAGACGTCAGGGAGACCTCCTTCAGGGGTTTCCCTTATTTTTTATATCTTAACTACAGGACCAAATTTAATGAAAAAAGCAAGTGTACTGAATGTTACTTCTTTCTTCCTTCACTGCATAACTGTCTGAAAATGAGATAGCACATTATCATTCATCAGATTCAACAATTTATTCTCTATAGTTATGATTGAATAGAGTTTTTCAATGAAATACTGACACTCATTCCATTTTTCCACAGTGGACTTATTGCATCACTGTTAGCTTTCTTCTTGTCTTCTTACACCTAGGAATGTTCCTCAATAAATACTTAGTTCTTTTTACTCTGCAGTTCAGTAAGTCCTTCTGTTATCACTTCCTCATTACAGTCCTCAATAAGCTTTTCTATGTCTTCATCATCTATATCCAGACCCTTACTAGTGGACATGAACATGATTATGTCCAGACCCATTCTATTGGTGGTAGCACAGTTCCTACTTAGATCCTTCAAATTCCTGTCCTGTGGCAAATTATAACTACTTTCCCCAGTCTGAGTGAAGGTCCAGTTTATTGTGTCAGGCAGAGTTTGTCAATGACATCTATATTCTTGCCATTATATTTGGACTAAAAAAATAAACCCATAAACGTAATTCATAAAAGTTGTAAAATTGTAAATATTCTATATAGCATGGTCTTTATATAGGAAGCCACATTTTATTGGGTATTTTAGCACAGGGTCTATAAGGTCTCACTATGAAGATCAGACTCATAGTGATTCTCCTGTTTTTTGCAAATATAAGAACGGGGTTACAGGTATGCACCATCACGCCCAGTGTCAATTTCCATCTCAGCGTGCCTCAGGAGTGAGTCTGGCGTGGCAGGCCTGGAATCCAACCCAAAGCTCCTGCATCTCCCTAAGCAGGCACTTTAATCTGCTGATCTATTTGGCGGCCCAAAATTCTTATTAAAACTGAGGCAAAGCCGGGCGTGGTGGCGCATGCCTGTAATCCCAGCACTCGGGAGGCTGAGGCAGGAGGATCGGTGTGAGTTCGAGACCAGCCTGGGCTACAAAAGTGAGCTCAAGGCCAGCCTGAACTGCATAGTGAGACCCTGTCTCAAAAAGACAAAAAAAAAAAAAAAAAAAAACTGAGGCAACTAGCTGGACATGGTGGCACATGCCTGTAATTCCAGCACTTGGAAGGCTGAGGCAGGAGGATCAGTGTGAGTTCGAGATCAGCCTGGGCTACAAAAGGGAGCTCAAGGCTGCACTGGGATTACAGGCACTCACTACCATGCCTAGTCTCAATCACCATCTCAATGAGCCCCCGAGGCAGTACTGACCCCTAGTCCCTCTTTCTGCCTAATGAGGTGCTTTAATCCTGGTCTGGCCAGGCTTGAATGCAAGGAATGGAAAAGAAACAAATCCTCCAACCTTTATGATGCCATGGAGACAATATTAAATACCATCACAGCAGTGCCTGTCATGGCATTTGACATAAGGAACAACCCTTACTCTGTTGGAGGAAAAGCTTCAGTAATGCTCTGCAGAAGATTTTCATGGTTGTTACTTGCATAAATATCATGAAAAAAAGAAAAACCTCGGCTAACTTTTAGTCAATGAATTGATTTTAAATACTGAAGCCTGAAACCAGGGCCTTCACACTGTATTGTAATCCTAGTCATTTTCTGCAAACAGGGTATTGGTACATTACTCAGTTGCCCAGGCTGAGCTCAAAGTTGAGCTCTTCCTGTGGTACCCTCACAAAGTTCTGGGATTGCAAGCTTCTACAAATTAAGCAACAATACCAGGACTTGTTCTTTCAATACAATGCTTCCTCACCATGTATTTAAAGAACTAACATTCAAGGTAAAATAAAATATACCGTAGAAGTTGAAAAAATACAAAATCAGTAATATTGATATGATACAGTAGTACTTAAAGCAGAAGTTAAGAAATAATTCCATTTATAATAAATACACAAAATATATTTATCTAAAAGGGTGAAACATTCATATAATGAAATTTAAAAACATTCATCAAAGAAATTAAAGATGGATAACTTAGCAAGCAAAAGTATTATGATACTGGATTGTAAGAACTAACATTATAAAATGTTTAAATTATTCAAAGTGTTTATGTATTTAACGTACATCTTATCCAAATATTGATTTTTCAGAAAATTCAACAGTTTATAAATGCATGTGGAATCAACAAAAGTCTTCACTAAAGTATCATTTCTAAACAGCCAGGGACAGATAGGATGCAATAAAATATCTGACTTCAAAGTTTCATACAAGTAAGTCTTAAACAAAGTGGGATATTATTAACATAAGAACAGACTTATTGCCACCAAGTTTCCAGCAACTTTGCTAATAACACATTGATGAATGACTGTTTTTACAATGAGTAGTGTTTGAATATTCTGTACCCATATGCAAAGAGTAAACCTAGACCACAATTCCTCACAAGTATCAAAATGAAAACAAGAACTATAAATGGTCTTTCTTTTTTTTCAGTGCCAAAGATTGAACTCAGCACCTTGCGCTTGCCAGGCAAGCATTTATTCCACTAAGGAATTTCCCTGGGCCCTACATCAAGAATTATAGACATGAGTACAAAAAATAAAATTTTAGAAGAAAATAAAAGGTAAATTATTCAGGACATTGAAATGGACAAAGATGACTTATTTCAAGACCCTAAAATTACGAGAAATGAAATGAAAAGGACAAAACTGGGGCTATATCAAACTAAATGCCTTCTGCACAACAAAGTTCACATAAAGCAGAGTGTAGACATAGTGGAGAAAATGTCTGTAACATTTGTAACATACTAGAATATATTTTGGGTATTTTTACCATTTGTATACACAAACATTACTATGTGAGGCCTATTCCTTTGTTAACTTACATTATTTTAGTAATCATTTAACGAAGTATATATACATAAAAGAATCACATATTTCAATTTAAATCTAAAAGGCCAGACAAATAGCTCAGCAGATTAAAACACCTGGAAGCAGGCAAGGAGCTAGGGCTTTCACCCCCAAGCCAATTGTGCTGCTCCCACCTCTGGTGCGCTCTGAGGCAGCAGTTGAAACTTGGCATGGCTGGCCTGGGTGTGCCTGAAATCCCAGCTCTTGGGACGCTATAAACAGTGGAATCACTAGGAGTCTGATGTAATAGTAAGACGCTGAATGCACTGTAGACACTTACAAATAAATAAATAAACAAACAAACAAACGAACAAACAAATAAATAAATAAATAAAATTCTACATAGTGGTACCTCAATCACCAAAAGTGATTCCATGATAACAGTCAAAATCCAAGATGAATTAGGATTAAATCAAATGCACAGGTTAGCATTTATGTTAACTTTATGGGGAAAGTAAATTCAATTCTCCTTCAACTTATTTTATGACCATAATCATGGAGAAAACTGAGTTCATAAACAGAGGTAACACCCTGGATAAGAAACAATAACGAGACAGAGATGTCATTAAAAATCCAACGGCTTTTATAAAAGAAAATGAAAAAACACTATATGATATTTCTTTATTTATTCATTCATTTATTTATTTTTGTGGGAGCGGTGTTGAAACTCATGACCTTGCACCTGCCAGGCAGGCACTTGTACCATGGAGCTATCACCCTGGGTCCTACATTACATAAGTTTTAAATTCACAAGGTTCACAACTTAAAAAATAAAACAATTGCTTGAAAATACTGAAATAGCAGATGTCTGGAAAAATTAAATAATTTGAATCCTGTCACCATTCTAGAGGGTATTTTCATAATTACACCCCCACCAAATGTTCCTATGCAGAGATTTTCCCTCATCAGTGTTTGACCAATAGTGTAATGAATAAACATCCTTTGTATTCATTTTATTCTAAAAATAAATAGGAAAGTACATTTCCTAATACAACTTGAGTAACGATTATTATATTGATGCACAAAGTAAACAAAATTACTGGAGAAGAAATAAGCAGATTAACAGCATTTATGAAAATGAATATAAAAATCATCAGCAATATGTTGGCAAATTGAAACCACAAATATACAAAAAGAGTTATACACTCTTTAACTTTATTGTTTATATTCAACATTTATTTTGGCGATAAAAATCTGGGTAAACATTAAAAATGTAATTAATTCTCCAGATTAAAAGAAAAATCATATTACCTTACAAATTAAAAGTTATTTCACCAAAGAGTTAATGCAAACTGAAATCATGGACAAGTAATATGTTTCTGTTAGTAACTTATACTCTTGGATGATAGATTTTCCAGACATTATGAGTGAATTCACTCAACATGTTATACTGAGTGGGTGTTTCTTAAACTCAGACATTATCTCCAAAGAAAAGAAAATCACTAACACCATTATAGCTAACACAGTGGTAAAAGAGAGGCTTTTTCTAGAGTGAGTATAAGACAAATTTTCTTTATCTTATTACCTTTGTTAAATCGAAGGTAGATATAAACACTTTAGAATTACTCATTTTTATTGATTTTTTATTTTTAATTAGAAAGAAATAGCAATGAGACAGTTTCAAAACAGTTTAGGATAGTTACAATAATTAATACGTTGCATATAGTTGTATTCATAGCAGTACAAGAGGCAGTCATATATTTTATTATCACTTTTAATAAGAAATATCAAAGAAGCAGTTTCAAACTATGCTAGTAGTACATCCCAATAATTAATACAATGCATATTTTTGTCCTTGTGGTAGTAAATTACAGGATGCAGACATGATATTGTTTTTTGAATTGTTATTGGCAAAAAAATTTCTTCTCATTGAACTAAGAGAAACAAGTTGCATACATAGTCTAATATTCAATAAATGTAATGGGTTACTGGTAGAACTGACAATGTCAGAAGCTGTTGATATAAGCATTTTACAGATCAACACACTAATCTGTCTTTACTTTTTAATCTCGTGGTTAAACTTTTCTGCTAGGTAATTAAGGGCAAGTTAAAGCAAGATATGTATAACAAAACATGTAACTTTTGTATTTCCCAAGGTCAGTCAAATCCCCTCAGGATTTACCTAGAAACAATATACAGTGCTTTGTTGAACTCTTGTAAGTGTCAGCCATCTGGATGAGTCACGGGCATTATTTTACCAGTTTGCTCTATGTGACAGCCTGAGAGAATGTTTTCCCTCTAGGTGACTCTCCTTAGGGGTACCGTACAACAATGATGCCTTTCTTGTGTGGTCCTATACTTCCCTTGAACAGAAAATTTGGGACACCACTGAGATATAGGATGTTACAGCAAAGATTCACTTATGTACTCAGTTCTTACTCATGTTGAAGGGCTAGGGCCAAAATATTGGCTATCATTGTAGGCCTTTTTGTTCTCTAGTTTTTGGTCTGTAAACTAATGTTCTTAACCTTCCAGAAGAGAAACTTAGTGATACTATTACTCCATAGCATAGGTACTTGAGCTTAACATATTACCGTCTTTCTGAATACCAAACGTCTTAGACTTGGAGTCAGTATTTTCCATCAATCTTTACTATTCTAATAAATCCTTATATAATGTGATAAAAATAGCTACACAATTTTACACAGAAATTTAGAATTCTAAGCATATACAAAGTTGTAGTCAGTCAATCCTGTGGCATTTTTCCTTGTGTCTTACTCTCTTCTAATAACATTTTTTTTGTGTGGAACCAGGGATGGAACTCAGGACGTTGCACTTGCCAGACAGGCACTTGTTCCCCTCAATGATCTCCCCAGATGCTCTAATATCCCTCTTTTGTTTTCTTGTCAACCAACCATTTACTTGACAGAGTATAACAATAATTGAAATTGCATTAGAAGCAGTACGCATCTAAAACACCAGAGTGGCACGCATTTGAAACATAGTTTTAGTATTGTACATTGCTATTCTCGGTGTGAAAAACCTGTTGGAGGTTCTTAGGACCATTGCCTAATTCATCCTGTGTATAGAAGTACACAGTTGTTCTCCTGCCACGTTTCCTATCTTTTTGTCTTGCTGTGTCTACATTGTTTACCCCTTAAGTTCTTGATTTCCATTCAGCTGTGTCATGTCTTTCCATTTGTATGTCTGCTTTTGAGTTCTCACACTAGGAAGACTATATGATATTTTCACATGTAGGTCTGGTTTGTTTCACTTATGTGTATATGTTCAATATGTATCCACTTATATATGAAGTCTCCTAGTTTCTCATTCTTTATAGCTGTGTAATATTCTACTGTACAAAAATATTACATCTTTCTCAACCATTCCTCAGATGATGAGAACTTTGGTTGTTTCCAAGATGTGGCTATAACAAATTGTGCTGTTATAAACATTGATACACAGATACCACTACGATATGAAGTTTTCAGTTCTGGGAAAACTACTAGTAGAGGCATAGCTGCATTGAATGGCACTGCCAGTTCTAGTGTTTTTAAGCAATCTTCACACTGCTTTCCATAATGGTTTCACCAGAAAATACATTGCCACCAGCAGTGCAGAAGTGTTCCATTTTCCCCACAGCCTCTCTAACATTTATTGTTGGCTGATTGCTTTAGCATAGCCATTCCTTCTGGGGTGCAATGTTATCTAAGTGTTGTTTTAATTTGCAGTTCATGAATGGCTAACAGTGTGGAACATTTCTTCATGTATTTATAGACTTGTTGAATTTCTTTCTCTGAGGAATGTTTGTTCATCTAAGATGCCCATTTCTAGACTGGATCTTTGAATTTTGTGACCCTAATGATTTATTTAGCTCTTTATAAATTCTAGATAGAAGACCTTTATCTGAAAACTTATTAGTTATTTTTTTGAGTTTTCTGGGTTGTCTTTTCACTTTAACGGTAATTCCTTTTCACATGAAAAAAAAAAAAAAAAAAAAAAAACTTCTCAGCTGGAGGAGGTCCCAGTTCTTGATTCTTTCAAGTGCTAAATATGCATTTTGATTTTTGTCCATGAAATGTTAGCTTACCATGATGTCTTCAAAATTACCACCTAATTTCTCTTTCAGGAGACTTAGTGTTTCTGTTTTATTATACAGATCTTTAACACACTTTGTCTTTAGTGCATGGTGATTTCCCTAGGTCAAGTATTAGTTTTTGACACACACAAAGCCAATTTTTCCAGCGCCATTTGCTAAAGAGGCTATCTTTCTTCCAGTATACATGTTTTGCTTCTTTGTAAAAAATAAGTTGGCTAAGTGTATTTATTTTTGCTTCTGCCTCTTCTACTCTATCCCACTGGTCCTCAGGTCTACAATTTTGCCAATATTATTTGGATTTTATCACTATTGCTTTGTAGTATAACTTTGTCAGGTATTGTAAAGCCTCCTTCCTTTGTTGTCCAGGATTGTCTTTGCTATTCTAGGTCTCTCTGGTCCCAAACAATTTTTAGGAGTGGTTTATCCAGGTCTGTGATGTATGTTAATGGTATTTTGGTAGGGATTGCATTAAATCTATATAACAATTTAGGGAGTATGTCCATCTTCACAATGTTTATTTTTTCCTATCCTGGAGCAGGGACCATCTTTCCTTTTTCTGAAATCCCTTAGGATCTCTTTTTTCAGAGTACTGTAGTTTTCATTGAATAGTTACTTCATTTCTTTAGTGAGCCTAGTTACTAAGTACTTCATTTTCATTGGTGATATTTTCAAAACATTATTTCTCTAATTTCTCTCAGTGTATTTGCTATCTGTGTAGAGGAATGCTTTTCACTTCTGTGTGTGGTCTTTGTATCCTGCTATGGTAGTGGATTTTTGTATCAATTCTGGGTGGTTCTTGATGGAGTTTTTGGATCTTCACAGTAGACTATCATGTCATCTGCAAATAATGATAACTTAACTTCTTTACCCATTCTTATTCCATTTTGTTTCTCTCTCTTGTCTAATGGCTCTAGATAATATTTCTAGAAATATATGGAATATAAGTAGTGATAGAGGATGTCCTTGTCTTGTATCAGATCTGAGAGTGAAGGATTTCAGTTTTTCCCATTCAGAATTATGGTAGCTGTTGGATTGTCATAGGCGACATTCATCAATTAGAGGTGGACACCATCTGTTCCAATTTTCTGTAGAACTTTGAGCGTGAATGGGTGTTGCACTAGGTCAAAAGCGTTTTACGCAACAACTGAGATGATCATGTGTTTTTTTGTATTTGGCTGTACTGATATAGTATATTACATTCAAAGATTTGCTTATGTTGAACCATCCTTGCATTTCTGGTATGAACCCTACCTGTTCATCATGAATAATCGTAAAGATTTGCTCTATTCCATTTGCTAAGATTGTTCTGAAAATTTTTGCATTTATGTTCATGAGAGAAATTGGCCTGTAGTTTTGTTTTTCAGTTGTATCTTTCTATGGTTTTAGTGTCAGTATAATACTTGCCTCCCAGAATATTTTTGGGATGATTGTTTCCTTTTATCATTTCATTAAAGAGTTTGAGGAGTATTGGTATTATATCTTCTGTAAATTTCTTGTAGAATTCAGTGTGAATCCAACAAAATCAGGACCTTTGTTTGACAGTTGCTTTTTTATTAAATTTTTTATTTCATTGGATGTCATTGAGTTATTTAGTGTTTTTATATCTTCTTGATTAATTTTGGTAAAATATAACTTTCTAGGAATGTGTCTATTTATGTGTGTCTTCAATTCTGTGAGAGTAAGCATTTTCAGAGTAGCTATTGATGATCTTCTGAATCTCTACTAGGTCTGTGGTAATGTAACCCTTTTCTTTCCTTTTTGCTTGAATCTGAGTTATTTCCTCTATTTGATGAGTTTATCTAGGGGCGTATCAGTCTTGTTTAATCTTTCAAAGAACCAGTGTTTTTATTTATTAATTTTTTGTATTGTTTTGTCTGGATTGAATTAATTGCCTCTCTAATATTTTTATATGCGTCCTGTCTTTGGCTTTGGATTTGGTTTGCTCTTCCTTTTCTAAGATGATCCAGGGGCAGCATTAGTGTATTTATT
Source organism: Myocastor coypus (assembly GCA_004027025.1). Classification (NCBI taxonomy): domain Eukaryota; kingdom Metazoa; phylum Chordata; class Mammalia; order Rodentia; family Myocastoridae; genus Myocastor; species Myocastor coypus. The sequence continues at coordinate 16,964 of PVJA010027468.1, forward strand.
TGTTCCCTCTCTCTTTTCTTAATGTGTGAATTCAGAGCTATAAATTTCCCTCTAAGAATTGCTTTCTTTGCATCCCATAAATTCTGGTATGTTGTGTTTGAATTTTCATTAAACTGTAGGTATCCTTTAATTTCTTTTGTAATCCATTGATTGTTGAGGAGGGTGTTCTTTAATTTCTTTGCATTCATTATTATTTTGTGGTTTCTTTTGTCATTTCTTCCAGTCTCTTTTCAATGTGGTCAGATAATATGCATGGAATAATTTCTGTTTTCTTGCATGTACTTAAGCATGATTATGGACCTTGTGTGGTCAATTTTAGAAAATGTCCCGTGTGCAGCTGAAAAAATGTGTATTCAGTAGTGGTTGGGTGAAACACTCTGTATATGTCCAATAAGTCCTATTGTTCTAAGTTCTGATTCAGTTCTGCTACTTCCTTTCTAATTTTTTGTCTGCTTGATCTATCTTTTTGGGATAAATCAATTTTAAGGTCTCCTGTTAAGATTGCTATATTGGATATGAGATTTTTCATGTCCATTAAGATTTTTTTATATAGTTCCATGCTCTCCTGTTGGATGCATATATATTTATTAGTGTTACCAATTCATCTTTAATTTTTTTCCCATAAACAGTATGTTGTGATCATTTTCATTTCATTTGACCAATCTTGTTTTGATATTTAGACTACCTGCAAACAAGATTGCTACATGTCTTAGTTACTCTTTTCTCATCTTTGAGACAAACACCTCACACTCAAAATGAGGGAAGGAAAGGTTTGTTTCACAGTTACTGGAGGTTTCAGTCCATATTCAGCTGGCTCCAAAGCAGACTGGTGCGTGGCAGAGGGTAACTTTCCATGGCAGAGGGCAGAGAGCAAGAGTACTGGGAGAGAGCTAGCAGCAGATCAAACAGCTAACTTCTCTTCCTATCTTACATTGAAGTGCAAATCACCTGCCCCAGGGGAGAGGCAGCACCCATTTCTACAATAATCAATTACAAATTCCAAAAGCTGCCCCATGACTGCATGAGGCTTTGGGGATAGCCTATACACAATCTATAACATTCCACCCCTGGACCCCCAAAGACTCATGCACACCCCTTTAAACAAAAGACAATTTAGTCCATCTCTAAGTGTTGCCAGTCCCAACAGTTTCAACATTGCTTAAAAGTCCAAGTCCCAAATTTATGTGAGCCTCTATATAAATGCAAATTAAGCGCATCTAACATTCAAAGGTATGAGATATACATTACTATTCCAAAAGTTACATAGAGCAGGGTACCAAGCATTGGGACCAGCACAAATCCAAAATCCAGAAGGGCCGGTATTAAATCCTGTATGTACTTGTCGAACATCTGAAGCAACCTGTGGAAAATTATAAGCTCCATGTGGGTCTGCCCCTTAGGCACTCTGGGCAGTACCTCCATGCCTTCTCTCTCAGATCGGCTTTGCTCCCTCTTTGCAAGATCAATTTTCTTCACTTTTCTAAACTTCTGGGGTTTTTACTGAATAGGATTTTCACTCATAGCTTTATACACTGCCCTCTCAGGGGTGCACTGCCTGGCCTCTGAGGCCTTTTGAAATCAAGGAGGAAGCCTTTTTAACTGCAGAACTCTTGCATTTTCAATGCACGTAAGATGACTGCCACGTGTATGTTGCCAAGGTCTGTGGCCAGCTGGAGCAGTAGTCAGGCTTTCTTTTCTCTTGACAGTAGGTGTTGGGTGCCTACATTGTTGAGCATTCTGAACTCAATTCTGAGAATAAATTCTCCATGCCAGCACCATTCTGGAATGGGTTGCTGCCCCCCATGCGATTCTGAAACAAATGACTCAGCTGCTTTTTCCTCAAGGCAGTCTCTGACCTTTGCAATTTTGAGGCTGCAAAGGGTGGAGACCTACCACCTCCTGTGATGTTCTCAGGCTATCTTTTTTTATTTTTTTGGTTCCTTCTCAGCAATGGAGATCGTCTCAGCTTTATCTGTGCAGTCCACAGCTTTATTGGTGCTTCCTTTCTGGCCAAACTCACAAAATTTTGAATGATCCTGCTGGGTTCCTTGTTTTTGATTAGCAAGGTAAATCTGGCTAAAAGCCCCAAATAGCAGCCATGCCACTGCCCCAATATTTGGCTGCTTTGAAATATCTTTTGAAATGTTCATCAGTCTGCCATGTTTAAATTCAGTGTTAGGTAAAGTCTCTGGACATGAGTAAAATGTAGACAACTTCTCTATTAAGTCAAAACACAAATGTTCTAGAGTCTATCAACAAGTGCAGTCCTTTTTAGCAGAAACTTCCCCAGCCTAGACTTTATAGGCTGGCTTTTTATCAGCCTTTTGGTCTGAGCTCTGACCAGGATCTCCCCTATAGAACAGCAGAAGCTTTCCTAGCTCTTCACAAGTGGGCAATATCTCTAAACTTTTTCTGTCTCTTTGCATTGGCCATTTCTAAACACTTGTAATCCACATGGCCAGGTATATTCACAGCAACTACCCCATTCCTGGTACAAAATTCTGTCTTAGTTACTCTTCTCTCACTGTTGAGACAAACATCTGACACTCAAAATGAGGGATGAAAAGGTTTATTTAGCTCACAGTTACTGGAGGTTTCAGTCCATATTCAGTTGGCTCGAAAGTAGACTGGCACGTGGTAGAGGGCAACCTTTCATGGAGTTGGGAAGAGAGCAAGAGCACTGGGAGAGAGTTAACAGCAAGCATCTCAAGTAGCTAATTTCTCTTTCTTCTTTACATTAAAATGAAAATCACCTGCCCCAGGGGAGAGGCAGTACCCATTTCCACAATAATCAATTATGAATTATAAAAGCTGCCCCATGACTGCATGAGGCTTGGGAGGACATCAATACACAAACCATAGTACCACCTCTGTTTTTTTCTGAGGTTCTGGATATGTAAAATTGTCTTCCATCCTTTGACCTTCAGTCTATGAACTTTTTATTACTTAGCTATGTTTTTTTTTCTTTTTTTGTCTTTTTGAGACAGGGTCTCTCTATGCATTTCAGGCTGGCCTTGAGCTCACTTTGTAGCCCAGGCTGGTCTTGAACTCATATCGAACCTCCTGCTGCAGCCTCCCGAGTGCTGGGATTACAGACTTGCGCCAACATGCTCAGCTAGTTAGGTATGTTTCTTATTTTGCCTCCTAATCCACTGTGCCAATCTATTCCTTCTTATTGGAGAATTAAGTCTATTTGCATTGGTGGTTATAATTGTGAAGCATTGACTTATGTTTGACATGTTTTTTATCTACTACTATTTTCCCCCTAAATTTAATTGGTTGCCCTATTTGGTGGGTTCTTTCTATTCTCATTCATAGTGTTTGGTTCATTTTGTTCCCTCTCTAAAATATCTTCTAATAGTCTGTGTAGACCTGGCTTTGCCTTTGAAAATTTTTTAGTTGTTCCTTGTCATGGAGGTATTTCTCTTCTCCATCAATCCTGAGAGTTTTACAGGGTATAGAACTCCGGTGTGGAATTTGTTTTCATGGAAGACTTGAAGCACTCTGCTCCGTGCTCTTCTTGTCTTCATGATTTGTGAAAAAAACACTGCCATTATTCTGATGGTTTTTTTAAAATATAATCTGTTTCATTCTCTAGCAGGTTTCATTGTATTATTTTTCTAGATTTCTGTAATCTTGGCTATTATATGTCTGGGTGTGCTTTTAGTTGGATTGATATTATTTGGAGTTATCTATGTGTCAGTTACCTGAATGTCAGGTTATTTTCTCATATTTGGGAAGTTTTCTGCTATTCTTCTGCCCATATTCTTTTTATATTATTTGTATTGCCTCCTTTCTTATTGATGCCTATTAGTCTCATGTTCATCTTGCCATTGTCCTGCATATGTTGAGTTACTTTTTCATGCAACCTGGTTGTTTTTAAGGAACCCTTTCTCATCTTTTCACTGGATGTAACTGTTTCTTTAAGATCTGAATCTCTACCTTCACTTTTGTTCATACACTGTGGCTAGCTTGTGATTGTGATTTTATTGTCCTGTATATCTCCTTCAAACTGATTCATGTGAACTATTTCTTTCCTGCATTTGTTATTCAAGTACTCCATCATTTTTCTATTCACCTCTAATTTTATAAATGTCCTTTTTAGAGGTATTTATTAATTACTTTATTTACTGTATACCTTTCTGCATTCATTTCTTTACTTCAGATGTTATTAATTCTGAGGTTTTGGTTCTGTGATTTCCTGTTTATTCTATTTTTCTGTCTCCTACATTTGTTCTGGGTAGGCTCAGGGTTTGCAACTGTATCTTGCTCCTTCTCTTTGTCCTTTTGTGCAGCACTATCCTTTCACCTTTGGTGTAGAACTTTGGTGCAGTTATGGCGCTAGCACTTAATAAAATTCTCTTCAGGATCAAGCCATTTGGATGTGCTGGCTTGATCTGACTGCTGCACTCTGCTTCTTCCTGATGCTGCTCATTGAAGTGAACCCGCTGTGCTCATCTAGCAAGATGTTCAGTTCCTGGATTAGTTGGGAGAGTTGAACCCAGCCTCTCTGCAGGGAATTTTGCTGCATAGTTCCACAGGAGATGCTGAGTCTGGGGTCTGCAAAAGTACTTCCAAGCACCTTCTGCTGGGCTTTCTTTGGGGAAGTATCTGGTGGGCATGTAAAGGCATAAAGGTCTCTAACTTCATGTGCAATCTGGTGGCTGGGTTCCCAAAAATCAGAAATCTGCTGGCTGTGGGCAGGCATAGCATTCCCTTCCTATACACACAGACAGTGTTGGCTTGGTTCCAGGCCAGTAGGCAGGTAACCAGTGGGCCTAGGCAGCCAAATGAGGTCCTACATACACGTGCATGCACCAGAAGCTCAGTCATAATATATTGTCTAAACACTGGTAACAGAAATCTTTCTTCTCATTGAGCTAACAGAAATTAGCTATATCTATCCTAGTGGAATAACTCTTGAATGAGAAATAATAAGCATACTAATTGTAAAGCAAAAGTACATTTATTTTAGTTGTTGATGATGGAGATTTCTTCACCGAAAAACGAGGATTGTACAACTTCCTAGAATAAATACATACAGAGAGATTTTAACATATTAGATAAACATAAGAAATAAAAAAGTTATTTGTATTTCTCTAAAGATCAATGAATTTTTCGTAAAGTTTAGAAATTCAGTAATCATTGTGAAGATATGAGAATCTATAAGGCACAAAATTACCAAAGTCATGTACAAGATCTGTGTTCCGAAAATCATAAAACAATGATGAAAGAAAAGCTTTTTAGCACAAGTCCCCGCCTGGCTATTGCAGGTCATGAGTTCAAACTTCAGTCCTGGGAAAAAAAGAAAAGAAAAGAAATTCAGAAAAACTGAATGAGTTTTGTTTGAATGTGAGATAATTCAACACAAATGTTCTATATATGTAATATAATTTATATGAGAATGTTAAATACAATCATTTTGAAGGTGAACAAGTAAGTTTAAAGATTATCAGAAAAGTATAAGATGTAGAATTGACATATACCAAAATATTAAAATTACTATATTTACCATAATCAATACAATTTGTAAAATAAGAATATAGCATTAATATCCAGTTTAAAGTTCAACAAGAAAAGTGAAGAAAAGAATTCTCAAGTTTAACAAAGCCAAATATTAAATGTGTACAGTATAATAAGATGAATGACTATGAAACCCTAGAACTAAATGAAAGGGAAAGAGGTAAGGGTATTAAAAAAAGAATTTGGATAATTTATATACATGTACTAACTTCCCAAATGGAATGTTAATTTTCTGTATTATACACATGTACTGATATACTAAAACAAATGTAATTAAAAGAAACAGAGATTGAAAGTATGATCTGCCTTAATCAGAAAATTGCAAACGTATTAAATCACAAGTCAAAAACTTTTACAAATATAATAGCAATTAAATCAAAAGATAACAAAAGGGAAAATATTTATTTGTCACAAATTCATGTCAGCTTTATAATTCAATTACCCTTATATAACATGGTATTGACATATAAATCTTCCTATAAACAGTAGAAGCTGAAAAGATTATAAATTTTAAATAAAATATTGTAGAATTTCTACAATATTATAAAATTTTTACAATATTTTAAGTAGAATATTTTAAAGGACACTTCTGACTATGTAAAATAAAGACAAAATGAAAAACTAGCTATTTATATGAATAATTAGATAATTTTTTGTGTGTACATTAACAAGGATCAAACTCAGGACCTTGTGCTTTTCTGGCAAGCACTTATTCCACTGAGCTATCTGCCTTGCCCCAATAACTAAATATTTAGAAATAAATATTTCACAAAACAACTTTTGTCACATATGAGTGTGTATGCAACAAAACCACTATAGAAATACTGTATAAGTTGTTGCTATATCATGTGTACAAAAGAGTTGAGCTTTTAGTTTTCTACTTTAATGATCTGAAATGTATGTATTGTATATCCAGCCTGTACTAATATAATTTTCTGCATAATTAATTGATTCTGTTTTATTTCCTAGTATCTTGATATAAATGACATTATAAAAATTACCATATTTTAAATTGAAAATGTTTTAAGTGTTTGATTAACCTATTAATTGTGAGTAATAATGAAGTTTAGTGTAGCATTTTATTTTATTTTATTTTATTTTATTTTTTTGTCTTTTTGAGACCGGGTCTCACTATGCAGTTCAGACTGGCCTTGAGCTCACTTTTGTAGCCCAGGCTGGTCTCGAACTTGCACCGATCCTCCTGCCTCAGCCTCCCAAGTGCTGGGATTACAGGCGTGCGCCACCACGCCCAGCTTAGTGTAGCATTTTAATGCACCCTTAGAAATGCACCCAGTCTAATCTGACCTGTATTTATCCAAACTTTCCCCATTTACTAGAGCATAATTATCACTATTGTGCATTCAGATTGACATGTTTAATTTTCATAGATGAAAGAAAACAAAAAAGTTGTATTTCTGTATTTATTTTCTTCCATTTTACCACAAATGACATTAATTTTCTTTATGGTTAAATAATGTTTCATTGAGTATGTACAATAATAACAATATTCCATGCGGTAATGTAGTATATTCTGAAATTTCGTATATGCAGACATTTCTTCATTCCTAAGGTAGTGACACCAGTAGGAGAGTTCTCACAAGTGCAGAGCCTTTCTCTATGAAATGTATACTTCTATATATCTTCCGTGAACCAAACCGCTTTTTATCATATGAGCAAAAGGAAGGCTATATTTATTGAAGTAGGCCCTCATAAGTCTCTTAATCACCTGACATCTAGATTTTGCACTTCTTAGTTACAGTACTAGGAGAAATAAATTGTTTTTGTTTACAACTCACGTTGTATGTGGTCTCATATGTTGCTATAGGGTCCCAAACAGATTCACATGTGTAATGTAGTTGTTATTCATAAAAAATTAAATAATTTGCTTCTACTTTCTGATGATAATAATATGATCCTGTACTTCCAAAGCCAGGTATTTAAAAATGGTGGTTATAGTTTTAGGTATTTCTCAATAGATATATAATCAAGTACACATATTAATAGACATATAGTTTTAAAATTGTATGAAGGTCAAGTTTGGGGATGTAGATGGTTCAGGGCATTCCTGACAAGCAGGAGATCTTGAGTTCAAGTTATAGTACTCTCAGTAAAATAATTAAAATCACATATATTAGTGAGAAATTTAACAGCCATTTTATTACTAAACTTATGTTACGTATATTTTCATATCAGCATGTATAACCACAGTGAAAATATGGTTAAAATTCAAATGACATTTGCTTTAGGAATATGATCTCTAACGATATCATTATTGAGATACAAGTTGTTTTCAAGGTATTTTTAATGCGAAAAGTTAATTATCTAGTTGAATTATTTGATAGAGAAGTGGACATAAGCTTAGGTCACCAGCACATATTAATATATTTTTGGTCCCTTGTACATGTATATCATATACATTTTTTTTCTTTTCCTGTCACCCTGTTCACTTCAAGGTTCTTAATACAATTACTATATTTGAGCATATGCTTAACATTCTGTAATACTGTTTCATGTCCACAATAAAGTGTATTTGACCTCAGTGGATGCTTTATTTTAATCCACAAAGTTAGCAGTTTAAAAGGTCAGTTATTTATCAAAATTCTGTTGAGAAGCATTTCTTTTTGTTGTCGTTGCTCTGTTTTGTTTTGCTTTTCACTGGTTCAGGCTGCCTTAAGAGTTGGTGTGAGGATTGAATCATTTACTCATGCCTGACTGCGATTGCTGATGCGGGCTCTTAAACCACTGACCTACCTGGAAAGCACTCTATTTATGACAACTCTGTAAGTAAGAATCCTTGCATGTTGTTGCGTGATTACCTGTATAAGAGCCTTCAGAGATGAACTTGCAGTGTTACTTATCATGCTCTTGTCTCCAAGTTTGATTATTGATATTTTCACTCCCATGTGTGTTTATGATGCTTGGAAAATCGTTTTCTGAGGTGAAATGACTGAGATTCTTATTTTCTTGTTGAAGCAGAGATCTTCTTTCTTCTATATAATATGCATATTCCTCTTCATGTGAATTTCACAGTCTTTAAAGCTGGAATATTGATTCTTTCTCTAGCTTTAAATACATGATTTCTTCATCTGTAACCCAGATTAGAAGAGGGTTGTGCGAACTATTTCCATTTTGAGTGAATGCATTAATACAAAAGCCAATTTATTCACTACGGGACAATCTCTTTTCCCAAATTCATATTGTTATATATATATATATATATATATATATATATATATATATAATCATTCACTATATATATGTACAGATATGAATGTTGTGATTGATATAATTCTCCAGTAAATATGGAAACACTGTAAAAACTGGTTAAGCTAGAACTCTATATACTACACAGAGACTTTGACAAAAATGAATTGCTGAATTTGTTTTTTATATTTGTCTTTTATTTCTCTTTATTACATTTCCCCAGAATCAAAGACTGAGTACATAAAGTGCATTTTACAGTCTTGTATTTTTGGGATAGTAGTTTGCACCAAGAGTTTCCTACAAAGTAATATCCACATTTCAAATGCAAAAATAAATACTCAAGGAATAGGAAAGACTCAGTAGTGCATATTGCAACCTCAGTTTTACTACTTAGTAGTTTTGATACCTCAGAAATTTATTTTAATTGGCAAAAAAGATCTTCACATATCTATTTGAAAAATTAAATGAGATAAGCCGGTCGTGGTGGAGCATACCTATAATCCCAGCACTCGGGAGGCTCACGCAGGAGGACTGGTGCAAGTTCGAGACCAGCCTGGGCTACAAAAGTGAGCTCAATGCCAGTCTGAACTGCATGGCGAGACCCTGTCTCAAAAAGACAAAAAAAATTAAATGAGATAATGTTTCAAATACCTTAAGATACTTCATGGCATGTAGTAAGTGTGCAATAAACGTAGTTCTTTTACTCTTTTTAATCATTGTATGGCCAAGGGAAAGAAATGAACTTGAATTCAACAAATGTGGCACATTCTTCTTTAACCATGTATCCTCAGCAAATGATTCAAGCACAAAATTGTAATTTTCAGTGCTGCTGCTCTGAGCTGTAACTGCTATGTTACAGACTGTTAAATTTTTTACATAGTGTTTGTTATAGTTTTTATCTAGATGTCCTCCTAAATTCTCATGTACTCATAAGGTGGGCTTCTAGAGCTCATGACAAATTCATGATCCATTACTGGGATAATTGTCTTGAGTGTTACAACTGCTTTTGTGCAAATTGCCTGAATGCAGTATAAGAAACGGAGAGAGCCTTGCTATCTGCCCCTGCTCCTCTTTTGTTCTTGCTGTTTTGCTGCTTTCAATTTGCCCTGAACTACTGCTTTGTCTTGTGTCATGATAGCTGAATATTGACTGAAATTCCTACAAACTGTGAGATAAGTATATCTTTCTTCTCTAATTTTGGGTTATGTTATTTTGTTCCAAAAACATGAGAAAGATAACTGATAGAATGCCCCCACAAATGACACAGTAACTATTGCATTGATCATTACTTTTATACCTAGTTTGCAAGTCTTTCGAAGTATTTTGCAGATTGTTAGTACTATTCGTCTTATAAATTTTGACTGGTTTAAAATGCTCTTGATTTGAATTTAATTTTTTTAAACATTTACTGTTCAATTACATATAAAAAGACTCATAGCAATTAACAAATAACTAAAGACATTAAAAATGTCACAAAATAGGAAAAAACTGCCATGTTATGGCATGATATTGGATTATAAGAGTGTCATATACTACTGTTGTTTTAGGAATTTATCTGTCTGAATAAATATATAATGCCAAAATTTTTGATGAATTCTTTTCCAACAGCCGGAATCACTGGTAAAGTTTCATATGGACTATGCAAATTTACTTTTCCCATCTCCTTTTCTATTGGTTTTGTGTTTTGTATATTGTAAATATTTGTTATGGCTTATATGCATACGTTCTCCAGGAGCTTCATCCACTCATACATGTGAATTTTAGATGATATTAGAACACAGAGACTGGTCAGAGAACTTGTGCGTTTAGGCACATAACTAGAAATACTTCATATGCTTCAAAACTTGTACATAATCTCTACTTTCCTGGACATTATAAGCCACACAACTTTCCTTTGCCTAGACCCTTCCATAGTACTTCTTTATCCTGGAGCCAGCCAAACATGGAGACAATGGGCTGGGGAGATAGCTCCATGACACCAGTGTCTGCCTGGAAAGTGCAAGGTCATGAGTTCAAACCATGGTCAAACACACACACACACACACACACACACACACACACACACACACACAAAGCATGGCAAGAAAATATAATTTTCATGTGTTGAGTATTTTGTCTTGATGAAGAAGAAAATAGAACAATGTTTATTAAGCACGTTGTAACCCAATCTGTAAGTAAAAAATCATGAGCGTCTTCATATTTCTATAGGTGCCATGTGGTACACTTTCTATTTAAAACGTGAATTAAATTGTATTTGAACTATGTATGGAAGATAATATTATCAATAATTAGTGTTAATATATAGTGACCATTACTCAGTACATCTCTTACACAGAGGAGAATAATATGGTTATAAATATATTAATAAAGATGACATTCTGATACACATACATGATGGTTTGAAACAATACATTAAGACAAATTCATTTCACAACAAAATACAAATTAAAAATAAATACAATTGAAATAATTGTTATAGCTCATCTTTTTCATTAATGTGCAGATGACAAACTTTTAGAAAACTTTAATTCATATATATTTATTCAATCTGGTAGTTACTTTGAAAAACTTCAGGCTTTAGCATGCTCTATATCACTTATGTATCTCAATTTTTAACACTAGGTTTATACTGAGTTTATAAACTTTTCTGTTCTGTGACAATAAATTTTGCAAGGGATAACAAATATTATGTTGTAGGCTGGGAGCTGAGCCTGCGCACACGCCGCGGGTAAGCCCCTGCGCCCCTCTGCCCCGCCTCTGCATTCCAGCGACTAACTTACTGTCCCAGCCCAGCCCAAACCCCAACGCTGGGAGCTGAGCCTGCGCACCTGCCGCGGGTAAGCCCCTGCGCCCCTCTGCCC
>PVJA010027469.1:0-17500 GCA_004027025.1 Myocastor coypus
GAAAAAAAAAAAAAAAAAAAAAAAAAAAAAAAAAAAAAAGAATGTTTAGGTCTTGCTTCGACTTGCCCTTGACCACCCAGCAAGAAAATAAAAATCCTTAATTACAATGCATGGAACGCAGAGCTAGATTGGTGAGATGAGCTTTAGGAGGCTTAGATTCAATAGCCTCCAAAATCACAAGCTTCACTGGTGGCCCACTGCAATTGCAAAACCTTTGACTGTGTATGTATCTGCTTCCTCTTAGTCCAAAGAGAAGTATATTCTTTCCTTTTTCTTTCTTTCTTTCTTTTTCCTACGCAACATCAATAGGGAGATGGGTCATGCCCACACACTGCACTCTATAGAATGATTGTGAGGACAATATGCAATATGTCAACTTTCAAAGAAAAGAAGGGGGAAAAGAAAAAAAAAGTAATGTGGATTTAGAAAGGTTAATGTTTAACTGTTTGATCAATCTTATATACCTATATGTATTAATCTAAACTAATATGATGATGAAAATATGTAATATAACCATTGTTAAATTTAAACAATAAAAAAATTGAAAAAAAAAAAAAAAAAAAGAAGATGCTAAGAAGGAGAATAGCTGAGTCAAATGGGACCTGTCATCCTAGGTTTTGAGGAATCTCCACACTAATTTCCACAGTGGTAGTGCCGGTCTGCACTCCACCAAACGTGCAGAAGGGTTCATTTTCCCTACAGCCCCACCAGTGTTTGCTATTTGTTGATTCCTTGATAAAAGCCACTCTTTCTGCAGTGAGTTGGAATCTCAGCACTGTGGTGCCATGGTTATTAATTCTGGCTACACACGGTAATCTCTGAGGCCTCCTTGGAACAATTAGGCCATTATCTCTGCAGGTGGCACCTAGGCAACAGGGTAACATGCAACTCCCCTTGGTGCTTTTAATGTGCATTCAGTATGGACATGTTATTGGTCCAGAAATGGGATGCTTGCAGTTCTGGCCCTCTGAAGAATGACCATCAGACCCTAAATAATTTTCACAGTGTCACGCACAAAACAGACAGAAGAACCAGAAGACATGGTGTCCTGCTGACTGTGCAACTGTCTACAGCTCTGTGATCCTGTACAGGTCACCTTCCTTCCCTGGTTCTTTGTTCCCTTAACCACAAATGAAAGAAATAAAAATGAAGGTTGTCTGGGGGTTTTGAACATTTTTCTGAAAAAAAAAAAAAATCTCTTCAAAAAAAAAAAAAAAAACACTTAAAATCAGATGAAAAAGAAGTTCACCCTGGCTGGGGCATGATCCATGCATGGTCCACTTCTGGGCTCTACTGTCCTTAGGCCCTACCCCCACCTCACTCTCTCCCTCACCCTCAAGGCCTAGGCAGCTACAGTTTTGAATTTTAGAAGTGCAGTTTGGGAAAAACATTTCACACTGTTTCTTTTAACTTGTTCCACATTTCTGGCAGAGCCAAGTAGTAAATAATATCCTCAGATGTCTCCCAGTGAGGTTCTCCTCAGCCTCTGAACTCACCTTCAGATAACACACGGCTGGGACTCGTAAGTCACTCCTACGAAATGCTGCCTCGCCACTTCTGCGCAGCTCTCCCTGACCTGGCCCATCCAGTCGTAGATCTGAAATGCCCAGCAGGCCATGGCTATCAGTGGCAAGATTGCTTGGTTGACCCCACTCCTGATCTCTCGTGCACTAAGACGTTGGACTCTGTGCTCTGCTCCAGGTCACAACAGCTATGTAATAAAAAAGCAAACAGAAAACTGAAGCAATGCCTTACTAGCTCCTGCTTTTCCTTTCCTTAAGATCCTCTCTGCTCCCACCCCAAAGTTCTTAGGAAGCCACACTGAGCTTTACCAGTACGTAATTGGTAATGACATCAATAATCAACCAATAAAACTTCAGAGACAAACTTCACATGCCTTCGATTAGCACACGCTCATTCTGGAAACTTCAGGTCAAGCTTATTTTGTGGGTGAGAACCTCTTTGGTTGTTGTGGATCCCAATACAATTTGATGTTGCTTGTACCCTAAAGGCTCATGGATTAGAAGTTTCCTCTCCTTGTGACGATGTCAGAGGTGCTGTAGCCTTTTGAAACTGCAGCCTCTGCTTCTGTCTGGTGATCTGAACAGCTAATCTGAAGATAACACTATGTAATATAACAACCATTGTTGAATTGCTATCATTTTGTTTATTGAAACTCTGCATCATTTCTGATTTTTTATTCTCTTTAAAAGATTAAAGAAAAAAGTAGAAGAAGAAGTATGCATTCACACACACACACACACACACACACACACACACACACAAAAGAAGTACAACCTAATGGATGTCCTCGGCTCATTCAGAGCCCTGCCCTCAGAAGGGAGTACTGGTCTCCTGACATGTGTTCTCTTCAGAATGAAATGTGGTAAAAGCCTGAGGCTGACCCCTGAATCTCTCTAGCCTCCTGCTTTGATCATGCCATTGCTAATCCATAGGAGGTGATACAGCCAGGGCCAGTGGTCCTTTCTAGAGACCGTATCAGGCTATTTGGACTTTCAGTCCCCAAACTGTGAGTTAAATAAACTTATTTTCTTTATAATACCTGCCTTCCTCAGGTATTTAGTTATCGTAAAGAAAGGCAGACTAATACACCAACAATATCCTTTGCTAATGTCCTCAAATTAGTCAATTACTTGTGTCACCCTTCCTAAAACATGCGGACAAAAGTTTCTAACCCTATATTTTGAGCCTTGTTGAGCATCCAAACATGGATTGTGATTCTCCACATCCTCCTCCCCTGTGTTCTTTCTGACCTCTGCCATGGGGCGGTACTTGGTGTACGAATAGGTCTCCAGGCTTACTGTCCCGTCCATCATCTGATTTCTCTGTGGTGCTGAGGATTTCTAAAGAGAAGAACTGAAAAGAAATCCTGATAAGGAAGCTGGAATAAGCTGAGGGTCAGAAGGCTGGTGAGAAAAGTAGGAGAAAGCGCTGTGCTTTGCAGCCCCAAATTCCCATACGGAAGTCATGGCTCTGTAACTCACTAATTATACGATGGTGGGCAGTGGTCATGTAGCCACTTTCAGTTCCAGCTTCGTCATCTATAAAGTGAGGACGATTGTTCCAAGCTTGCAGAGAGGTCAGGAAAATTAAAAAAGACGTAGATTTTTAAAAGCTGTTTTAGACTTACAAAAGGAAAACTAGATAAGATTTATTGAACTGAAACTTTTTATGAGATGTGCACTATTCTAAGCAATTTAAATCTCATTTGCTTCCCTCTTAAACCCTGAGATAGATACTCTTTATTATCTGCATTTCAGGGGTGAAGAGACTGAATCAGACAGAGTGTTATTGGGAATTAAGTCCTGAAAAACTGACTGAGAAGCCTGTAACATTAACTACTGTGATGAGTAACATGGTGAAAAGTAATCTTTCTATCGTTGTTTATCTCCTGTTTAAGAAAACACTACTTTTAGAGCACTTTAAAATCAAGTGCAATGTTGGTGGTCCCTATGGCTTGCATCTTTACAAATGCAAAGTCTTTCTTACCAAGGATATCCCACCACAATGGGATGTTAGTTACATCCAGGGAGGCTGTGAAGACCCACGCACACCAAAAGCCATGACTTACATCCGGGCTCATACCGTGTCATTCTGTCCATGGTTTTAGAGGACACATAGCAACTTTTACAGTATCACTTGCAATACTTTCTCTGCCCTCAAAATTCCAATTTATCCTTCCCTCACTCAACCCCTGGAAACTATTTTTTTCTTTTCTATCTCTGTGGTTTTGTCTGTTTCATAATGTCATCCAGCAGGAAACTTGCAGTGTATAGATATCCTTTGCAGCTTGCCTTCTTTCAGTTACTAATATGCATTCAATTCCCTCTGTGTCTTCTCAGAGCTTCAAAGCTCATTCTTTTCTTGCTGCTATGTGATTTTTCCTTTGTCTGCATGGACCACAGCTTGTTCATTCATCTGTGGGAGGTCATCTTGATTTTTTCCAAGTTTGGACTTGGAAGCTTAAATTATGAATAAAGCTTTCTTTTTTTTTTTTTTTTTTTTTTTGTGGGACTGGGGTTCAAACTCATGACCTTACACTTGCCCAGCAGGCACTTGTGCCTCAGAGCTATCTCCCCAGTTCCCAAGAATAAAGCTTTCTTAAACCCCTGTCTTAGTTACTTTTCACTCGTTGCTGGGACAAATACCCGACACTCAAAATGAAGGAAGGAAAGGTTTATTAGCTCAAAGTTACTGGAGGTTTCAGTCCATATTTGGCTGGCCCAAGGATGAGTGGAGCAGGACAGAGAGCATCCAGTTCATGGCAGTGGAACAGCAACAAAATGGTGACAGAGGCAGCCAACCAAACATGGCAGCACAGCAACAGCTACAGCTTGAGTCTGTCTCTCTGTCGCTCTTTATATTGCATTCAGGCTCTCTGCCTTAGGATATCCACCCTAGACCACACCCATAGTCTCAACCTTACTCAGACTGATAATCCCATCACTACTAAAACACAATCCCAGGGATTACGAATCAAGTCTCAATCTATAAAAGCCATGCCCCATGATTGCATGAGGCTTTGGGGGGACAACTAGACATAAACCATAACAACACCATTGCAGGTTTTTGTGGATACATGTTTTCAGTTTATTTGAATAAATACCGAGTATGTAGTTGCTGAGTCAAATGATAAAGGTATGTTTGGTTTGGTAAGAAACTGCCAAGCTGCCTTCCAAGGCCTGTGGGTTTCCACATACCTGCCAGCAGGGAGTGAGTGCTGCTTACTAGCCTTCCCAGGGAGCATTGAGTGCTGTTGGTATTTCAGATTTGTGTACTTTAATTAACAGATAAGGAGGGGTAAAACATCATTGTCTTAATCTGCAACTCTTTAATGATGGATGATTTAAGGTATCTTTTCTTAAGCTTTCTTGCCATCTCTATATTTTCTTTGATAAAGTTATCTGCTGAGGTATTTTGTCCACTTTTTAATCAGATTTTTTTTTTAATCAGATCTTTTAGAAGTTCCTTATATGTTTGAGACCACAGGCTGTTTCCAACTGCCTCTTGGACACATCTTTTTCCCCAGCTCACAGCTTGTCTTCTCATTATCTTAATGTTTTCTTTCAGAGTATAAATTTTAATGTTAAAGAAGTTCAGATTTAATTATTTTTTCCATGGATTGTACATTTCCTGTTGTATCTGGAAGTCATCATCCTCAGTCATCCAGGCTCTTTTCTTATGTTAGCATCTAGAATATGACAGTCTTACATTGAATATTTGGGTCTATGATATATTCTTGAATTAATGTTTCTGATTCATATTTTTTACAGGTGGATGTCTAGTTGTTCTTGCGTTATTTACCAAACAATGCTTTTGTTCTGTTGTGTGATCTTCGTTTCTTTGTCAAAGATGAGTTGGCTGTATTGATATAAGCACTTCTAGGCACATTGTGGTATTTCCTGCATGTCTTTGTGCTTTCACTGATATCACACTGCCTTGAGTACTATAGCTTAAATTTAATCTTGAACACAGATAGTATCAACCCTCTGGCTCTATGTTTCTTCACTCTTGGTTGGCTACTGTAGGTCTTTTACCTCTCCACACAATCTTCAGAATAAGTATGTTAACAATCACAAAATAACTTGCCTGGATTTTGATTGGGATTTCATTGAATTTATGCATAAATTAAGAAGAGTTGATATTTTGACAACATGAAGTCTTTCTATGTATAAACACAATGTGTATCTCCATTTACATAGTTTTCTGTAGTATCTTTAATGAAAGTTTAATAAGACTCATCATATAAATATTATATACAGATTCATACCATCTTATTTCATTTAGGGGCATCAGTATAAATGGTAACTTGTCTTTTATTTTGAACCTCACTTGCTATTGTTAGCATGTAAGAAATCAAATGATGTTTCTATGTGGACCTTGTATCCTGTAGCTGCTATAATTGCTTATTATTTCCAGGAAAATTTTTGTTGTTGCTGAGCCTTTCTGATTTTCTAGACACATACTCATGTCATGTGCAGACAAGACAACCTCTTCCTGTCTAATTTGTCCATATTTTATTTACTTTTCTTGTCTTATTGTATTATTAGGTTTTAGTACAGTGTTGAAAACAGTGTTTAGGGCAGATATCCTTCTATTGACTGATTTTTATGGGAAAGTTTTTAGTTTCTTACCATCAGATGTGATGTTAGCTGTTTTGGGGAGATAGTCATATTAAGTTAAGGAAGTTGGTCTTCTTTTTATCATAAATAGGTGCCAAATTTTGTTGATTTTTATGTCTGTTTATATGGTGATAGGATTTCTTTTTGCAATATATAACATCAATTGATCTTTGAAAATTGAATAAATTTTTATAAGTGAGATAAGTTCCATTTGGTCATACTATGCTTCTTATACATTGCCTGATTGGATTTGCTGTTTGGTTGAGGATTCTTACCTTAACATTCGGAAGGGACTGTCAAGAATTGGAATAGTTGATTCTTTACATGTATAGTAGAATTTCCCATTGAGTCCACCTGTGCCTGGTACTTTCTGTTTTAGGAAGCTATTAATCATTTACTTAATAGTTAGCATCTTGTTAATCTTGTCCCAACTATTTACTTAGGATTCATTTATCTTTTGGCAACAGCTTCCACCATTCAGTGCCTTGTCTATAGCAGATATTGCACTAGCACCTGAGAGACTGTATTCATACACACTATGCTACTTAATTCTCATTATAACCATGTAAAATATTATTATTCCCATTCTATAAATGAAGAAACTAGACCAGGAGGAGTTAAGCAACTTCTGAGGAGTCAGAAGCTATGAGGAGATGTGGAACCACCACTGTATCACTAAGGCAGACAAACACTAGCCTGAAGTTTTTGCTTTACAAATGTGGCCCCATTTTCACTGTAAGATGAGATAGCTGATAACTCCTTTACCCAGAAAATATGCACAGAATAGTTAGTGCTTTAAGTGTATTGGATGTGAACTTTTGGAGATGCTGGGATGCAGATTCTTGAATACTGGTTATAGATAGGAGAAAATGTATTAGAGATCTAATTAGCTAATTTTCAGTGGCTTTTATCTATTGTGCCCATTTTTTAACTTTTATGGTGTTTCAGGTTAGTAGTGCCTCAATCAAAGGATTCTTTGCTCACTAATTCATTTAACAATAAGCTCAATTTCTTAGAGTCAGTTTCTAACAAATGTTAAACACAGTAATTCAAAACAAAGCAAAATCCCTACTTAGCTGCAATAATATTAAAAATAATTGTACAAAGAATAATTAAGCCATGCAGCAAGTATTTTTCTCAAACTATGTCAAACTCTAAAATATTTTGATAAGATTAACTAAAACACATTTTTTCACTCATGTCTACCTATGCCCAACACTACACACACTATATTTTAATTTTTAAATACAGTTCACCTAGCATCACTTACAACATTTTATTCCTGTAATGAAAATGAATTTCTCTGCACAATTCTACTACTCTATTTAAACTTGGAATTACATACCTTATTGCTGTTATCAGTAATACTAGTACTAACAATTTGAATTTAACAGAAGCTCTCTGACTTGAAAATTATAAATGTTTTGTTATATTTTTCACAAATTTTACTATCTTTAACTCATTCAAGTGGAAATCTTATAAGATAAGATTATCCAAATAATTTTCCAATAGCTATAGCCCAGCAGTCCAAGTACTTCACTGAGTTCAATTCCCAGTACCCCATACTGTGCAGGTCCTGGAATCCCAGGCATGGTGTGCCAGCCCTGAAACCAGGAGTGCTAGTGTATACCTGTAATCCCAGCACTGGCGAGGCTGAGACAGAAAGATCACTACAAGTCTGAACTGCATAGTGAGCACGGAATATGAATTTTAGAAGGAAGTTTAAGGAAATATTTGTGTTGTAATAGTTTAAGAAAATATGTGTCTCAGTTACTCTTTTCTCAATTGGAACAAATGCCTAACACCAAAAATGAAGGAAGGAAGGAAGGAAGGAAGGAAGGAAGGAAGGAAGGAAGGAAGGAAGGAAGGAAGGAAAGGTTTATTTATCTCACAGTTAATGAAGCTTTCAGTCCATACTTGGCTGGCTCCAAGGCTGGGTGGCACATGGCAGAGGGCAGTAGTTCATAGAAGTGGCAAAGAGCGAGAGCAAAAGAGCAAGAACAGCAGCAAAAAATGTCTACAAACAGCAGTCTTTTCTCCTTTATCTGCCCCAGGCTGGGTGTAGCACTCATAGTCATAATCCCAGCAATACTCAGACCTATAATCCAAGCCTTGGATCATGAATCAATCTTAAACTATAGAACTGCACTTCAGTGACTGCACTGGCGGATATTGAGCTATATCCTTAGCCTCTAATAGGTCTGTTTCTAATATTTGCCTTTTATTATATTTTTAAATAAACAACTGTGCTCTGAAGGGAATAATTTCAGTATAAAATACATGTTGATACAAGTAATGCATTAAGACTGATTGCCTTAGAAAAATGCTATCATGTTATGAGTAAAATATATATTCTCTAGTGTGTCTACAAGTCATAAAAGTCCAATCTGTGTATGAATTTTTAGAAGCACACTTCATGTATTCATTTAAAAATCAGCAAATGTACCTTATAATAATGCTAGTAGATCTTACTAAACAATATATGGTAAGGACTGATCCAAACATTTTATACTTCAATTAATCCACCCAATAACCTAATGGGCACATAGTCTTGCTACCTTTAAAAAGTAACAATAGGTAGTAGCAATAAAAATGTCTTTCTTACACTTTATAGTCCACTAAAGAAAGCAAGATATAAAATCAGGAAGAGCAAAATAATGTAGCTGTTGAATAAGAAGGCAGAAGGTACTATAAACTAGTGCCTTACATTTTAGTAAAATTAGTGTTTTACTAATTAAAGGTTGTTCAAAGTATACTGAGGTCAGAGGCTGGCATGATGGTGGGCACTTGTAGTCCTATTACTGGGGAGGCTGAGGCAGCAGGATTGTCATGAACTTGAGTTCAGCCTGGGCTGCATAGTAAGTTCAAGGCCAGTGTGAATTACAGGGCAAGGCCTTATCTCAAGAAAAGTACCTTGAGGTTTATTGAAGTCAGGAGCGAAACTATCCCAAACTCAAGCATAGTCAACAACAGCAACCAACGTTTCATTATCTATTATATTTGTCAGACTATTTTAAGAGTAAGGTATATACATCTGTGTATCTATTTATGTATGTATTAATTGATATATTGCTCATGTAAACCTAACAATTATCTTTAAAGTAAATACCACTCATCTATGTTCCTTTTGTTCTGAAGACTTTGGTACATATAGGCTAATTTTTTTTACTATGTCATAAAAATAACTTAAAATATTTATTAGCCCCGTCTAAAATGGGCTGCATTTGATTTGAAATGCAAAGTGAGCAATGGTAGGTATTAGCATTAAGAAGTCACTAGAAAATATTTTAAGCCTTTTTCAGAATGTGGGAGGTAGAAGAAAGGGGACAAATAAAGGGGACATTTTCCAAGCCACTTTCCCCTCGTTGCTCAAAACCGTGTCCAGCCTTTTGACTTGCCAGGAAATGTGGTCACTGAAGACATTATTTGCCACTGTGCAGGGAACAGAATGCTACTCTTCCTGTCTTTGTGTAGCTTAGTAAATGTCTGGACTTTGCATTATCACAGTTATCTGTTTGGTGGAACATGAAGAAGAGAACATCCACTTAGCATCTGTACAGGGATTAGTCCTAAGACTTTATGATGCTCAAGTATAAAACATTTTAGTATTTGCATCTAACTGAGACAATTGTCCTGCATGTTTTAAATTATCTCTAAATTAGCTATAAAACTCAGTGCAATGTAAATGCTTTGCAACTAGTTATTATGAGGTCTTGTGCAGTATTCTGTAATAAGAAGGCGAAGAGTCTAAATGGTTTCAGGACAGAGGACATTTTCAACTCCAGGTGGGTGGAAGTGATGTCAGTGAATAGGATAGGAAGACTACATTCAAAAAAGCACAGCCCGTACCTGGTGGATTTCTGACTTTCATGACCAGGGTGCCCTAGTAATGTCACAACATACAGAAAGTTAAAAAAAAAAAAAAAACCCAAATGCCATCAAGAGCCAGCATCTGGATTTTCCCCTAGCTTAAGTCGATAAAATGGGTATGTCACTTCCTAAGCCAGCATTGACTGTTTACGCCCATTTAATATGCAAAGGCTTCCATATTAGAGTGGTCTTGGATTTGAATGAAAATCCAACAGCACTTATCATTTTTTATACAAACTAACAAACAATATTGAAACCTTAGAGATTCTAATCCTTAGTTCAAGTCAATTTTTAAGCCATATACTTAGAAAAGCTATTTCGGATTTCTAGGCAATTCTTGGGTGATGCATAATACATGCAGACAGGGAGAGAGAAAGCTGGATCACCTCCCAAGTTACCACCACACATCTCGCCAAGTGAGTGAGATTATTACACTTTGTGTATTCTTTCTAAACAGAAATTCATAAAATGTTTAACAGAGAAAATGATCCTTTGGGGTACATTATTAATAAATGCTTTAGAGCAAAGATTCTCTGGTGAAATTTTGACTAGAATGTATAAGGAGGCACAAAATAATTCATTTAAAGGCAGATTTTGCATTATAAGTACTTAGTAGAGAAACAGTCACATGAATATTTCATGTAGTAATATATTTCAATTTTTATTTTTATGCTTACAAAATTAACATATACTTAAAGGGAAGAGTTTAGGAAGCATGGAGAGAAGAAAAAGAAGTAGAAAAATGAATAAAAGGTAAGGAATAGTTCCCAATATTTCCATCCTCCTGAGTTAAGGGCCGATTGGAGCATATCTTCCTTCAGTCTTTTACAGATGCTTGTATTTACCAGATTCTGTATCTGTGTATAACTTTGTATTCATTCCTTTGTTTTATATATCCTACCACAGACATTTCCCTAAAAATAATGCAAAATAGCCAGTGATGGTAGCACGATCCCAGGTCCCAGGATTAGGTGCCTAAGGCAGGCATATTGCCATGAATTCAAGGGCAGCCTGGGCTATGGGAGCCCAAGGCCAGCCAACACTACATAGCAAGACTCAGTCTTTTTAAAAAAAGAAAAAGAAAAAATGCAAACTCTTTCTCAACACTACTTTTAATGACTACATAATGGTTGACATCATTTATTTAAAAATTTTCTCCTATTCTTGATAGAGCTATTTCCCTTTTGAGAGTCTTGCCATTTTCAATAATTCTATAGCTAAAACTTCTTATATAAATATTTATTCTCATTTCTGATTATTTCCTTTAGCTAGCTGAAAGAGAAATAGGTCAAAGAGGGCTGAACATTTTTGTCATTTAAAATGATATTGAATGATACTCCTAAATCTTAAGTGATTTTTATAAATGTGAACTTTTTGGAGGGACATTGTCTATCCCTCTAAAAGCTCAGGATAAAAATTACAAGCTTGTAGTCTTAATTAATTTTAGATTTTTCTAGAAAATCATCACATATGGTACACAAAGATTTTTTTTTTTTTTTGTCTTTTTGAGACAGGGTCTCGCTATGCAGTTGAGGCTGGTCCTGAGCTCACTTTTGTAGCCCAGGATGGTCTCGAACTCGCACCAATCCTCCTGCTTCAGCCTCCCGAGTGCTAGGATTACAGGCGTGCGCCACCACGCCCAGTTGCAATTAACCTATGTTTTGAATCGGTAACTCTCACACAAATGTTAACATTATTTTATACCAGGAAATTAAAAAAAAATTCCCACAAAGGACACAGTCAAGCAAATTTGAAATGTTTTTCTCAAGTTCATGAAGAGTCCCAGAACATATGCTGTTTTACCTGAGTTTCTGCCTGAGCCCAACCATTTCCATAATTTAACCTGGTTATGCCAATCTTTTTCTTTCAATAACAGTGTTATGTACGTTCACTGTGGAATGTTTGCACCCTGGAGAATATTTGAGGGAAGGGGAAAAAAAAAACTCATCCACCAAAGATAATAATTATCTCTTGGAGTTTTTTGTTTTGTGTTCTACTATATGAAATGTTTTTTATTAGTACACCCTTGCAGTACATATTGATTACATTTGTCATAGGGAATTGGTGTGTGCGCATAATGCATCTTAATTTTTTCTGACTTCTCCTTCTTCTCTTTCTCTGTCCTCCTGCCTCCAGCTCTTCATCCTCTTCCCATACACAACATGCCTAACTCCCTTTTTGCTCCCCAGCAAAATAAAAGACAGGCAATAATAGAAGCAGTTACATTTGGCATATATTTGTGTCATGGTTTGTGTCTAGTTGTCCCCCCAAAACCTCATGCAGTTCATGGAGTGGACTTCTAGAATTTGTGTTTAATCCATGATCCATTGGGATTATGAGTGTGAGTGCTGCTGGAATTATGGGTGTAAGTGCTATGCCCAGCCTGGGGGGATAGCCTGAATGCAACCTAAGGGAGACAGTCTTGCTCTCTGCAGCCATTGTTGCTCCTCCCTTTTGCTCTTGCTGTTTTTCTGCCTTTCATTGCCACAAACTGCTGCCTTCTGCCATGTGCCACCCTGCCACGGAGCCAGCTGAATATGGACTGAAACCTCCACAAACTATGAGCTAAAGAAACCTTTCTTTCCTTCATTTTGTCCCAGCAATAACAGGAGAGTAACAGATAATTTGTTTTTATTTTTCTATGTATTTTATTACATTGTATATTCTGTGTCATTTCCTTGACCTAAAGGGAAACTGTTTTGAAATTTTCATAATTATTCATCTAATAGATAAATAATATCTCATTGCCATATATCACATATCAGCATTTATATAACTTACTCTAGTACATTTAATTATTTTCAAATATTATACTATTTATATTATAAATAAAACTATATCTTGCTATAATAAAATTCTCTCCATACTTTATTTTTAAGTATAGATTTTCCAAAGCAGAGATAGTAGGTCATTTTAAGTTATTTGATATTTTCAAGCACCCTCATTTTTTCTACTTAAAATATGAATCTTTGTCTCTAATTTATGAAAGGAAAATCTTAAGAATAAAAAATAAATGCACTATCTGGAACCAAGTAAAACAGTGGGCAACATGAGAAAGAAATGTCTAAACAGGTTTTTGGCATCAAATAGATACTGGGATCTCTTTATGCATCTAAAATCAGGCTATTAGGGCAAGGAATAAGCTGAGGTCACACATTTAGTCTGGGCCAGGGTTCAGAGTGGGTTTCTATTTGTTCTATTATTTCTATTTGTTTGAAAGAGTAACCATAAAGCAAAAGAAGAAACACTAATTATAACCATGCTTCATGAACTATTCCAAATGAGCTATATATATGAGCTATATGTGAGCAAGAGAAAATACACTTGTACTTTATAAGGAAGCTGCACACAAACACACAGTTTAACGTACATGCTGAGACAAATTATAATTCCTTAAGAATAGGCAAAAATCACAAAAATGGGGAGATAACATGATGAACAATTTATAAAATAATGAAATAATAATCAAAACAAAATAGTTAACCTTATTATATAGACCAGTGGAACACACAGGAAGTCAGAGCAGGTATTTGTCATTTGTCAAAGTGGCAAACACAAAATACGTGCTTTCACCTGAGATTGTTGGCAGCATAAACGAGAGACCTTTCGAAAGGGCAGTTCCATAATTTATGGTGATATCCTTACCTTTCTCAGCCCCTGACATAATATTCTTATTTTGTATAACTTAGAGTAGGGAAATAATGAAAGATTTGCAAAAATAATGTAGTTGGTTGCTCATTACGACATTATTTATGAAAAGGAAAATTAGGAATAATCAGATGATGGAGTATTATTAGCAACTGCAATATGTGTCGAATGAGTTATGAATGCTATAGGACAATTTCTATGATACCATTTAATGGAGACATTTCAGCAATTATACTATAGACATAATTTGGTGTTTAGTTCTAACAGATATTTTAAAATGAAATTATTTTATGATTTTAAGCATTTTTATTTCATTAAGAATTAGAATGTTATGATTTACCAAATGAGAATTGTGAAAAGAAATACAGAAATTTTATTACAATTTCCTCTTGTTGATTATAAAACAATATTATTTACTGATATCTCTCATGTGTTGTGCCAGGAAATGTTTGTTAGATATTTACTTATTCAAGGATTATAAAAGTAATGTTCAATGGTAAAACTTCAGTGATCTTTATTGTTCTCATGTGGCATGTGTTGATAGGTAGGGAGGGAGAATCCAGCTGCATTGATACTGTAACAAAGATAAACAGAGTCTAAATCATGATGGTCAGCCCTCTGCCTACTCCACAGTCAGCTATCATATCCTAGCCCCCAGGAGCCAGCACTCCCCAGAAGGTAAAGGTCCCCACCAGTACAAGCTTCACTCTTCTTTAGAGAGAGCTAGAAAATCCTGAACCTCTTCTGGCCCCAGGTCAAGGTCCCTGACAGTGTGGAGATGTTGCCCCACAGTCTGGATAAGAGAAGCTAGACACTGGATGTCTGAGCAGAAATGGCTGTGAGCGATTGGATTGCTTCACTGACTCCATCGGGGCCTCAAAAAGCTTCTCTAACGGTAATAAATACTTTATCATTTAATATTTCATTCTTCCTCTAGAAATCAATTTATACCAACTCCTGAGCCCACCAGACGGAGAAAGAAATTTCCTCTCTAGAGAAAGGCCTCCCGGAACATTGCTAGGAGCCCCTGTCGCTGTGGTCAGGAGCTGCCACTAGGCTGTTCCTTCCACCCTAGCCTGCTGATCAGGAAAGGTGGAGCCCCTTCCGCTCTTGCTACAGCATGCAAGGGCAGTATTCAGAGTCCCACCCCCTATAGGACTTGTGACTAAGGATTACTTGGAACCAAGTGACTTCCACTCATCACCTTAAACCCATGCCTCCCAAATCTTAACAGCAAAATAGCCACCCAGCCTGTTCCCCCCAGCAACCCTCCAGGGGTGCCTGAGTCTCAAGCAGTTCGCAGAGTTGTACCTGAAAGGGTAATTGGGCAGGCAAATTCACATGCAGAGCTGGGAGAGAATGGAAATGAAATGCTAGTTACATGAGAGCTTACTGTGCTGTAGAAACAAGGAAGGAAAACATCTTTGAAAGTGGGAGTTAAAACATTAAACTCTGGGAGTGGGGCTCAAGGGTAGAGCTCTTGCCTTGCATGCACAAAATCCTGGGTTCCATCCCCAACATGACCATCAAAAAGTGGGAATTACTCACTGGGTCTTATGTTAAGAATTTCAGTCAATGAGGATTGTGGGATATGTGAGGTAGCTCAGCAGACCAAGTGTCTGCTTAGGCAAATGCAGGGATATGGGCTCAATCCCTGTACCACATGCTGGCACCAGCCCAGGCCCGGGGCATGCTGACCTGGCCATCTAAGACAGCAATTCCAGTTCTAGGGAGGCTGGAAACAGGAGGATCACTGTGAGTCGAGCTGCATAGGGACACCCTGTACCAAATACATTAACAGAGAAAGAAAGAGAGAGAGAGAGAGAGAGAGAGAGAGAGAATTGGAGTCGCTCATGACAGTAGCTCTTGGGAAAGTTGAAGAGAGCAGTCTCTGAGGACATGTGGTAGTGACAGAAGCTGGCCTGATGCTGCTTCCAGAAGGAAAGAGAAGCAAGAACGTGCAGAAACAAGCACAGGAAACTCAGCACAGCTTGTCTAAGGCAACGGGACCCTAAAGGAAACAGCATTGTTCCAGCCTTCCATCATCCCCTAGGGCAGGAGTTAGTTTACCAATGTTGAATTTGGATCTTGGGGTAAACTGCATCGCCTACAACACTCTTCCTCCCACCCCAAAGAGAAGAAGAGCAGACATCACTGTGCTCATTATGGGCCCTAGGATTTCATGGAGCTGTCAGTTTCAGTAGTGGGGGAGTGGCAGTGGGAGTTGAGGGTGTCCTCTTTTCATTTCCTGCCAAGACGGACACAGGCTAGAATGATGCACCTGAAAATAGCGTTTCAGAGTAGGATCCTTACCACCATTAAGTCAGTAAACTATGCAATTCTTCTGAAACAGAAGAACATAAGCAAAAATAAAAACACACAAAAATACCATCAAATAACACATGCCAATTATTTGTAGAAACTTGCAAATAAGTTTTAATATGTGCTGCAAAGACATTTAGCATTACTACACAGGATTTTCCTAATAGTTGCTGGTGATTAGATTTTCTTCTATCTCCGTGTCCAATTTCACTGTAATATGTGGTCTCCTGCCAACCCCGGTGGCCAAAGATTATCTTTCTGTGAACTTATGGTTCGTGAGCAATAACCCAGAGGACTCAGGGCCAATGAACTGGAACCATGGTCTCCTCTCTAACAAGGGTGAATTATTATCACATCTTTCCTGGTGATTAGATTATTTCTTATTATTGTGTTTTATAGCTTTGTAGTTAGTCATCTCAATACAATTTATTCACAATATTAGTGTTTCTTATTATTGCTGCTTTATAGTTCCTATAGCAATAAAATTTATTCTCAACTCTATTATTACAATATTCAACTACTAATGGAATTCTTGTTTTTATTTGATCGTTTTAAAACCATAACAATAAAATTTATTCCTAAAAATATTACTGCAAGTTTTATACTCTTTAAACCACTTGATAGCATGCCTACAAACACATGTGGTTCTTTATGCCTGCCAAAATATAAACATTGTCTAGGACAAGAGGAGGGGGTTGAGTCCTATTATGGCGACACTTGTGTTCTTTGATAGATTAAGTAGTGGAATGAAAGAAATGAAGGAATCTCAAAAGAACTGATTTACAGGAACATTAAATCATTATTAGCAGACATGCTTATTTAAAAAAAAAAATCTCTTTTGTTACTAGCTGCCAAGACACATCCATTTCTACTACCTACATCCTCCAAAATGATGCGCTCTCAGAAAAATGTCTGTGACTTCCCTGGATTCAAATTTGCGTAGGTGGTTCCCACATTAGCTGGAGAAAGGCTACTATGAAATGCTATTGCTGAAGGCCAAAGTTATTCTGATGGTGCACAGCATGGGTGAACTGAGACCTGCAAGGCACACAGCCAAGTCAACTAATCACCTTTGCCACTCCTTAGTTACTGTCACTGACCCTATAAGGTCATTACTATAAGGACATTAAAGTAATCCTCATTATGTACTGTTCACCTTTTATGCCTAGAGCACCGAATTGAAGGAACTAGAACACGAATTGTTATCCACCCAGTGGAGCAAAGTACTGGTAAATTTCAAGCAAGAGGTGTGTGAGATCAGCAACAATTACAGTCTAGGTAAGGCTTGGTCTCTTAATGTTTACAAGGAGGGAGAGCAGCAGATTAGGTGGAGATACATGTTGGTTAATGCTCAAATTGTAGCCTAGTAGCAGAGGAAACAAAATCTAGATTTGATTTCTGAGGCAGCACCAAGGACAGGTTCTTGCTCTGAGAGAAGCTTCCATGGATTGTTGCTAACCTCTAAAACAGTAAATGAGGGGTGCCTAGATGGATGCATGGATGGGCCGATGGATGGA
>PVJA010027469.1:22500-28531 GCA_004027025.1 Myocastor coypus
CTGCATCCTTCATTGCCCCCTGCATGCCTCGTTTCCACTTCCTTCTAGTCTTTTAAAGTCTCACCTGTGATTGGAAGGTGTGTCATGCCCATACCCTGTGCTCTGTGTAAGTATTGCATGGACAATATGCAGTGTGTCAATTGTTAAAAAAAAAAAAAAAAAAAAAAAGTAATGTTTATTGAAAGTGTGAATGTTTAATTATTTGATCAATCTTATATACCTATATCTATTAATCTGAACTGATCTGATGATGAAAATATGTAATACAATCATTGTTAAATTTAAAATAAATAAATAAATATTTTTAATTTAAAAAAAAGAAAAACAGAAAAAGAAAGTCTCACCTGTGAAGTCATAGCTTCTAACTAGAATCTCTTTCAGTTTTTCAAGCCCTGAGCTTCTCTAAAAACAAAAACAAACAAACAAACAAAACCAGTCTGAGAGCTCCTTTTTTTCATTTTATGTATTTGGTACAAGGCTCTCACTATGCAACTCAGACTTATGGTGATCCTCCTGTTTTAGCCTCCCCAGCACTGGGAGTACAGGCATTCCCCACCACACCCAGACTCTGTCACCCGTTCAGTGTACCCCAGGGTCAGGCCCAGTGCAGCATGAAAGACTGGGACTCGAACCCTGGTCCATGTGCTTGCCAAAGCAGCCAGTTAGCCTACTGCGCTATCTTGCCAGCCCACGTGATTCTTTCCTGTGGTTTGCAGGGTCCACTTGACAGTACCTCCTATACCTCCAGCCTAATGTAGGCATACCCTTAAGCTAGAAGCTGTAAAAGATCTTTTTAAAAATGTAAAAATCGGGGCCCGGCAGGATGGCTCAGTGGTCTAAAGCGTCTGCTTAGGAAAGGTTGGACGGCTGCAGGGACCGCAGTTCGATCCCCGGCACCACATGCTGCACCAGCCCTGCCCTCAGGGCAGGCTGAGCCGGCCATAAAAATAAATAAACACCCTATAGGACAGTACCACTAAGTGCTGAGTCTAAGAACAACAAAGATGATTTAAAAGTTCTGAAACAATAAATAAAATAAAATAAATTCTTTAAAAAATGTAAAAATAAGGCCTGGCGTGGTGGCGCACGCCTGTAATCCCGGCACTTGGGAGGCTGAGGCAGGAGGATCGGTGAGAGTTCGAGACCAGCCTGGGCTACAGAAGTGAGCTCAAGGCCAGCCTGAACTGCATACTGAGACCCTGACTCAAAAAGACAAAATAAATAAATAAATAAATAAATAAATAAATAAATAAATAAATAATAAAAAATGTAAAAATCAAGACTCAAAGAAAAATGAACAAAAGTTAAAGATTTTGCTTAATACATCAATTGAGAAATCCAATACTATGTTATAACCACCTGAAAGGAAATTTCAAGGAACTACATGTATAGGCCACCAGAAGTGTTGAAGTGAATTTATAAATAGGTACAGAATTAGTCCATTGTGTTCTGTGGAACACCATTTACTCATATTTCTATGGCAAAGGACATCTTGACTATTTCTCATTATCTACAGTGTGCAGAGATATAAAATAGATCAAAGATGAAGAAAGAGTTCATCATAGCAGTCCTCTAGACAATGTCTAGGTTTTACTTTTCATAGTAAATGTCCCATAACCACTGTGGTCCATCCTACAGCCTTTTATAATTTTATTCTGACATTATTCACTATTTTTGTGAACTATTAAATAGATTCTTGTTGGGAATTATATATATTACATAACCAAGCATGACGTTTCAGAAATTTGGATGAGATTAATTCAGCTAATGGCACCCTCCAATAGCTGAAGACAAGGTGAAACCATTAGGGCTTCACCTGATTTAACTGCTTCAGCTATCTCTGTAAGTAGGTTTTAATTATTACTAAAATAATTAACTCAAGAGTTCATTATTTTTCAGTTGTATACCACCCTATAGGACAGTACCACTAAGTGCTGGGTCTAAGAACAACAAAGATGATTTAAAATTTTTTTAAATTATTATTTGTTTATTTGATACAGAATCTTGCCTTGCAGTTCAGACTCATAGTGATCCTCCAGTCTCTGCCTCCCATACTAGGATCCACTGATATGTGCGGTACTAGGGATCAAACTCAGGTCCTTGTACTTGCAAGGCAGGCACTTAGACCACTGAACTATCTCCCCATCCCAACAAACATGATTTGATTATGGTCCCTACTTGCCAAATCAAGATAGTAATAGTGACCAAAAAAGCTATGAGAACTGCAAAATATGAGCCCAGTGATTGTGCAAATATCATTTGAATGATTTAAAGCAAAGCTGTTCTATAAAATTTAACATTGATATTGTGGATTAAGGGCCAAGTTCTAATATATTTCCTTTTACCGCTTAAAAACTAGTTTTCAAGTAGAATCCACTTATTTATTTAAATGTTTTGTCCTTCCTTGCCCTTGATGATAGGCGAGCCCCATCGGATTGTGAGGAATTCACTGAAGAAGAGAATTTTGGAAACATCTGGACCGCCCAAGTTTACTGCCCAACCCTGGTTCAACTCACTCTATGGCCTGACACCAGATGTTCTCCTCCTCTGGCCACCTCTCAAATTCCAGCCAACCTTTGCAGAAGATGGTGTCAACATGCCTCTTCCCAACACCCTTAACATCTTCATGCCAGCTTTGTCCACACTACACATCCCCTAGCCCCCTTGAGTCATTTATAGTACCTGCTTGAAAGAAAAAAAAAAAAAAAACATCTGGACAAAACTTCAACTGATGACTGCCTTGATGGATAAGATCTGAGGAGGGCAGAAGGCAGACTCTCCTTCATGGAATGAGAGCCAGAGATTTCCTGGTGAGGAGGGCGGGGAACACAGATATCTAAGAGGTCATAAAGATCTCAGAGAAGAGCTGAACTTGAGAGAGAAAAAAATCTTTACTATAGCCAATCAAATCAGCACGGGACAGGTGACACATCTTCTGCTTCCTCTCTGCTTCTTTTATCTCATTCTTCCCAGATTGGAGAGATCTGGAAGTAGACTAGAAAATAAAAAAAAAAAAACAAGATAAATGAAAACCAGTGAGGCCCTTTCCTCTTAACACTGGAGTTCAGCCTGAAATGGCTGGAACTGAGAAAAGGGAAGTATTTAGTATTTAGTACTTTATTGGACTGAACATTTGGACTGCTGAGTGTAAGACCTTTTTATTAAACTGAAAGTGACCATAAATGTCATGGACTTATATTGACTTTCATCAAGAGACTGAGTTCAACCAATAAATCTAAGGAAACACAGGGGAACTTCCATTTCTCTCAAGGAAGTAAAAAGTCATAAGAGACTGGTGTTTTCATTCCTAGCAACAAGAGCACTCGAGAGAAATTACTAAATTGTAGTTGTAATTGGTTTTTGAAAAAAACATTGTTGCCATTTATTTGTATTTTCACTCTACAGAGAGCTGAGAACACAAGAAACCTGGATGAATTAACTTTGAGAGACTGAGAAATCTTCACAAGAAGCAAAAGAGACCAATAGCTATGTTCGTTCCCAGCAGAACAGTGGGAGGAACGTCTGATATAGACAGGGACAAGAAAAAGCCAAGCAAAATTGAAATAAATGTTTAATGGTAGTCCAGGCACATAAGTATAAACTCTTCTTCAAGTACAAAAACCATTGTGTAAATGGCCACAGGTACACTGGAATAATGGATTTTAAATGTAAGGATTCCCGAGCTACAGAACAAGTGTGTACCAATTCAGGAAGGAACTCGACTTTTAGGGCTCATAGTACTGTGAAGGCAGTACTATGGGCAGAGAAACGGGGAGAAATCACCTCGAGGATCTTCAGGAAGAGTGTGGAGCCAATGAAATGGGAAATGATTATATGTAGACATTAAATTATTGATTGTAAAAGCAGAAAATAATAGTGATGTATTTTGAGGCTTACACATATATAGAAATAAAATTTATGACCAGAAAGACACAAGTGTGGGTGGAGAAAAGAAGATTCCTTGTGTCACTGTGGGTCTCTATACTTTGTAACATAATTATTGTCTGAATGTAGACTATGCTAAGAAAGATTCATAATTAATACCTATAGTAAATAAGAAACTGCAGCTAAAGAATGAATAGAGGAGTTAAATTTAAGCAAATGATCGTATTTCTCAAAAGAGGAACAGAGAAACTTTTTAATGAGGGAATCAGAAATAAAAAGTAGCATGATAAATTCAGATTCAGTCATACTTGTAGTGGATTTCTAACAGATGGCTAACTTATGATCCCCAGCTGAATTAGAATAGTGCGGTGCTGGGTGCAGGAGTGCCACCTGAGGATTATTGCCAGCAGCATAAAGGCAGAACAGGAGAAGCTGCCACAACGCTCTTAGGGATGATGTTTAGAGTAGCTGTTGGAAGCTGCTAGCTCTCGTGGGCTGTTCTGTTGGAGGACCTTGTCATGCTGACTTTCCCAATGAAGTCCGGAGAGGCTCTGGTCCTTATCTTGAGCATCACTTACTGGCTCCAGAGGATAAGATGGTGCACTGCTTGGTTTCATGGAAAAGCTTGTCTCATTGGCTTTCCTGATGGGAACCTGGCTTTCTTCACCACTGCAGGAGCTCAGGACCTCACTGTTGCTGCGGATGGCTGCGGTTCCTTTGGAGAAGCTCTGCTGTTTACTTTGAGCATTGCTTCCTAACTCCAATTCAGATCACTCAGCTTGCTAGCACAGATCCTTCATACCGCTGGCATAGACTTCCTGGCTTCCACCACTGATCTTTGGATCTTTCCAGAACAGACCTGTGAAGTAGGATCTAGGCCCTTAGCTGGAATATTTACTGTTTACCTGTGTATTGACAAATTTCTTGAACTCCTTGTACGTTATTTGGATGATTCCTTATAAACTAATATCATATCATATGTCCTGTATTATATTGTTTTCCTTGAAAAAACCCTAAACCACAGCAATACTACTAATTATGTCAATGTAAAGTAAACTAAACTAAACACTCCTATTAAAAGAAAAATATTACCAGCTTGGATGAAAACATCAAGATCCAACTTTATCCTGTTAATAGAAAACCTTCTTTAAATATAGATAGTTGAAAAATAAAAATGTGCTATTAGGTAAAATATGCAAGCACAAAGCAAAAGAAGGGATATGGGGCTATAGTATTATTAAGATTTTTCAGCTTAAAAACATTACCAGAGTCAGAGAAGTAGATTTCAGAATCATAAAGTGGTTAACTCACTAGAAAGATACAGCAGCCTATTGGGAACATATCTAATAAGAATTTCAAACTAAATAGAACAAGACCTTAGAAAATAAAAAAAAAAGAGAAATTTACATATCCATAAGGTTAGACATTCTACCAGCCCGTCTCAGTAACTAATAAAACCACACAAACTCAGTAATAATATAGAAGGTGTGAAAATTGCTATTGGTCCCTTAATAACCAATCTTATAGAAAAATGCTCAGTGTTTACATAAAAAAATACATTATTTTCAAAGGCAAAAATCCCAAAGAAAGATATACGAAGTATATTTTATACTCACAATAATATTAACTTAGAAATTGATGACAAAACAAAAAGGAAATGTTTAGAAATTTAGCTACAGAAGCTCCCTGCGCCCCTCTGCCCTGCCTCTGCGTTCCCGCGACTAACTTCCTGTTCCAGCCCAGACCCAAATCGCACCGCTGGGAGCTGAGCCTGCGCGCCCGCCGCGGGTAAGTTCCCTGCGCCCCTCTGCCCCGCCTCTGCGTTCCCGCGACTAACTTCCTGTTCCAGCCTGACCCAAACCGCACCGCTGGTAGCAAAGCCCACGCGCTGGCTGAGTCAGGATCCTTGGCCCGCCTTCCACTCCCCCGCCCCCCCTTTTTTTTTCTAACCCCTCCAGCCCAAGCTCCAGCACCAAACCCATCAAATAGCCCATTTGGCAACCGATCTGGTCCACGAGCCTACCAGGACTACTCAATCCCAAAGCTCCACCTCCACCTACAGACCACATCTGCCAGGATTCACAAAAGCTAGCAGCCAGAGCCCCAACACAAGAGTCAGGAACCTCTGTAGAAGAACCACCTTGGA
>PVJA010027470.1:0-28548 GCA_004027025.1 Myocastor coypus
CAGTTCAGGCGGGCCTTGAGCTCACTTTTGTAGCCCAGGCTGGTCTTGAACTCGCACTGATCCTCCTGCCTCAGCCTCCCAAGTGCGGGGATTTCTTTCTTTTTTAAAAAAATTAATTAATTAATTTATTTTCTTGTTTCAGAACCATTGTTTGTTTATTCACTCATTTTTATGGCCGAATCAGCCTGCCCTGAGGGCAGGGCTGGCACAGCATGTGGTGCCGGAGATTGAAGCGTGGTCCCTGAAGCCGCCTAAGCTTTCCCAAGCAGGCGCTTTAGACCACTGAGCCATTCCGTTGGCCCCCCCCCCTTTTTCTTGGATTTAGCTTTATTTATTTATTTATTTTTATGTTATGACTGGCTCAGCCTGCCCTGGGGGTGGGACTAGCGCAGCATGTGGTGCCAGGGATCAAACCGCAGTCCCTGCGGTTGCCTAAGCTTTCCTAAGCAGGTACTTTAGACTGCTGAACCATCTTGCCATCCCCTCACGTAGGTTCTGGACCTTATATCCTCTCAAGTTCAAATGGAGTGTAAAAGAGAGCATCTGTTCCACAGGAGACCAATGGATCCATCAGGACACTGAGGCCAGACAGAAAGTGAGAGGGGACATTTTCTTAAAGAGCATCCAGAAGTTAAGTTCCACAAGCAGGGCAGTCAGGTGCTGGGCGACTGGTGAGCATTTGCTGGTGTGTACCCAGCAAGGTTCTGTTTCCTGATCCTTGGCCAATGCTTGTCCTGAGCTCTTGGGGTGGGGACACTGCATAAGGTCCCACACTGCTTTACCCACGGAAGTGTTGGAAAAGTAGCTTCAGGTGGAGGGCAGGAAAGTTGGATCCTCAAGCTCTCCAGTCATAGGTACCATATTTAAGAAGCTCACCTTGGTCTGGGGCAATGGTGTGTCCCTGTAATCCCAGTCCCTTGGGAAGCTAGGGTAGAAAGATAGCCCACCATCAAGGCCAACCGGGACAACTTAGAGAGACATTATCTCAACAAAAAGAAATACAAAGGACTAGGGACTAGGAACGTGGTTCAGTAGTAGGGCACCTCTAGGTTTGAGCCTAACTACTGCAAAAACAAAACAAAGAAGCAACCCTGGAGATGACAAATGGTGCTGAGATGAGATAAGCCAGAGAAAATGATAGCTAATCACACTGTTCCCCACTCTCCAGATACTCTGGAGGCCTGTGGCCCAGACCAGGATGCCTCTGTGTTCTTTTGTTTGGTGCTGGGTCTCACTATGCAACTCAGACTTATAGTGATCCTCTTGTCTCCACCTCTTTAGTGCCGGGATTACAGGTTTGTACCGCTGTGCCAGGATTTGGGGCTGGCACAGCTGTGTCCAGGGCTCTGGGTCCTGCATGGCATGCAATACCAGACAGTGAACTCAGGACCTTTCACTTGCCAGGCAGGTGCTTATGCCTTAGGCCACTAAAGTTGGATGCCTCTTGATGCCTTTTTGGGAATTGAACTCATGACCTTGCACTTGATAAGCAAGCACTGTGCTGCTAAGCTCTATCCCTGGCCTTGGTGTCTTGCACACTTGGTGACCTCACTCTTACACCACAAGGAAATGTTTTTTATGGAGGCCACATCTGCTACCCTTTTCCTAAGACACCAGGCTTTGTGCTAATTCTAACTATGGCAGTCATAGCAATGACCACGATGCTGGCTTAGAAAAAGTGTAAATTTATTACCTTGGAGTAGGTTTTCTCAAAGAGTTGACGTTGCTTTTGAAAAATACCTCAACAGTTATTGAGGAGAGAGCTTGGTGACATAAGCACCTGCCTGGAGAGCTCACGGTCCCTAGTTTGATCCCCAGTCCCACATGCTGTGCTGCTCTGCAACACCAGGTGCACTGTGCCAGACCCAAAACTGAGCAGGGTGGTGCATGCCTGTAATCCCAGCTCTAAGGGAGGCTGAGACAGGAGGATCACTATGAGTCTGAACTGTGTAGCAAGACTCTGTATCAAGAAAATCAAAGTCAAAAATAAGAAAGAAAACCACCTCAATAAAATGCGAAATTCTAAGAACATGATGCTCACAGTTGCAAGGCCGAGGAAGAGCCGAGTGAGTTTTTGTCCTGGCAGAAAGCTGCTGTCAGCAGGAGGCCCATGGAATGAGGAGGCTCACACAAGGCCTACGGATATGGTATGATGGAGAAACCTAGTATTAGTCTCCCCCTTTTTTGACATGGGGTCTTGCTGCGCAGCCTCGGTTGTCCTTGAATGGGCAATCCTCTTGCCTCAGCCTCTCCAGTGCAGGGATTACAGCATGCCTAGCCTCCTATTCTACCCTCCACATCGTGCTGCCCTCTAACCTCCCTCAGTCTCGGCTCTCCTACCCCTTCAGTGAAGCCCACTAGCCACCCGAGCTGCTGTGCCAAAGTATCAGACATTCACTTACTTCTTTGTGGTAGGAAGTGAGCAGCGGTTGGATTTGCCATGGGGGAGAGTGCAGAGCGTTGCCGGAGCAGCGCAAAGGCTGCTGGGACATCACGTCCTGCAGGGGCGGGGATTCACAGCGGGAGGAATTGGAGTAACCTCCTAGACATTTATAGACAGTTTTTAGGAGTAAGCTTTAGATTTCAGTGGGGTATAGAACTGGAGATTCAAAAGCTTTTTGAAAGCGATTTCAAGGGCCGAGGAGATCAAGCTGGTATCCAGTTAATGAGGATAGCAGTAAGTATATTTACTTTTTATGCTGCACAGTCACGCTGGAGGAGAGCGCAGATGTGGAGTTGAGACTGAGTCCTCATACGTGGGGTTGCGAAGATGGGAGATGCAAGGGCCTGGCATCCACTGTGCCCACAGGCAAAGGCTCAGTGGCATCGAGCTTGGGGAGGACAATAGCACCAAGACATCCTGCCTTGTCACTGTGCCTATCCTGTCACCTCCTTAAGACTGCTCATCTCCACAGCACTGTTAGCAGCAACAGAAACTTACCTGTCAGTCTGCGTGGAGGTCATAGGATTTCTTAAAACAGAAAGTGTCAAGCACATCGTCAAGCTTTTGTGCCAACAAGCACCGAGAAGGTACCTCCGGTTTTTCTAGCTTTCCTCTTGCCTTGCACCCGGCTGTCCATGTGGTCTGCAGCTGCGGTCCAGGAGACTCCCACAAGCTGTGATGCCCTTGGTCCAATCTGGTCCTGGTGCTGACTCTGCACCTGCAGTTGTCCACAGCAGGCTCTTCACTGCCTCTCAAACCTGCAGCCCGAAAGTACCTGCAGGTGCTTCGCCGAGGGGAGACTCTTAAGTCTGGCCAAGAGCCCAGGACTCTTCTCTGCTTGGCCTCTGCACAGAACTCCTAGGCGAAATTGGATCTTCCTGCAGATGGTCAGAGTGGGGCCTAGAGGGGAAACGGAGACACCTAGGACTAGCAGCTACAGAGCGCTCACACTGGAGTTGGGAAACTCTGGAGGCCAGCTTCGCCTTTGTCTTACTGCCTGACGGCATTGGATCAGCTAACTGATCTTTTCATCTCACTTTCTTTGCCTATAAAATACAGAATATATATCACTTTCACTTGAGGAGACAAGAACGTATGTGATGGCTATTTCACCATGCCATCTGCCAATGAGGCAGGACCTGCGCCCTCTGGGCAGGGCTTGCCATCACCGCACAGAGTAGGAGCCCAAGATGTGCTAAGTCTTGCTTGTTACCAGACATGTCATTGCAAAATGGTGCTCACCACAGCAGTTTTTAAAATGTAGGCAAAGGGCTGGCCAGATAGCTCAGTGGACTAAAGTGCCTGCTTAGCCAGAGCCCAGGGTCCGCGGCTGGATCCCCAGCACCATAAGCTGTGCCAGCCCTGCCCCTCCTGGGCGCACTGAGATGGCCAATGAGACTGGGTGTGTTGGCATGCGCCTGTAATCCCAGTGCTTGGGAGGCCCAAAACAGGAGGATCACTACGAGACCCTGTACTAAATACATGAAAAATAACAAAAGAAAAGAAAGACGACTCTTTGGAAATGGCATCAGTGAGTCCCAATAAGGAAATGATTAAATCAGTATGACACAGTCTTATGAGAACACATTTACAGCCATTGTAAATTGTGAACTTTAAAGCAATATGAAAATGTTCATGAAAGGAACATCAAGTAAAAAAAGATTCACGGTATACACATGTGTGTGCAGAACGCATGAAATGCTGCTACGTGCTCAGGTCCCCGGTAGGACTCCAGCCCCTCCCCTGAGAGGGTCTGGGAAAACAGATCCCTAAAAGTGATAGTTTAAGTGGTGAGGTCCAGGTGGTTTTTATTTTCTACTTTATTCTATTTGTGTTTTCTAGATTTCCCACAGTGAGCATTTCCTACAATTATAATACAAGAGAAAGCAAACATTATTACTTTTAAAAAATGATATGAGAAGCCGCAGCTCATTTTTTTTTTTTTTTTTCACAAAGCAACAGCTGCCGAGCACCATTAACTTTTCTGCTTCATCCATCCAGATGCCCCAGCACCAGCCCGGCCTAGGGTGGGACCAGACCAGCATCCCAGATGGGTCGGCCACCATGGGGCGCGCGCCCCTGCTTCGCCAGGTTGTGACTCCCTCCTCTTCTCTGTTGGCATTTCCTCCGGTATTTATTCACTCACATGGCCTATGGAGTTAAAAGAGGTTTGTTTCTTTTCAGGCTGTTGAGTGCAGCCGGGGTAATTTAGTAGAAAAATGTCATGCTAATGCAATTCAAAGTTCAAATGATCTTTCATTTCGAGGGAGAGAAGAATGTGTGTGCAGTTGGAATGTTAAAGCTCACTACTTGCCCTGCAATTCAAATAGAAATATGAGCTGCAGGGGCTACATAAGTCACGCGAAGTACTGTGAGTGAAATGCGCAAGATGAATAAAAATGATCCGGAAGCCGTTTCTCAGCATTGCTGGGGGCCAGCACCAACGGGAGCCACGGCCTTCGGAAGCCGCGCTGGGAAGAAGGCGTGTTTGCACGAAATTACAATAATCCTGAAATAACGAGGGTGGAAGTGATGCGCAAGGCCCTTTCCGCTAATGTCGCCAGGGCCGCCCTCGGCCCCCAGGGGAGCTGTGCCCTTTGTCCGCCCGCCCACATGCCCTTTCCTCCCTGCGCTAGGCTCCTGCCAGGTGGGTGGGTGGGGTGAAGCCTGGGAGAAGAGCTTTCCTGCAGTGCTGCGGCTGCTGTTGCTGATGTTGTAGAGGGCGCGAAGATAGAAGGAGAAGTTGTGACCCCTGGGGCTGAGCTCAGGGCACAGGGAAGGTGACTGTGTGGCTGGCTGTCCTGCTCAGGAATCGGGGGACAGCTCTCCCAGGCCTTCGGGGCACCCAGAGGACAGATCTTCCTCCGTGACCCCAGCCTTCTCCCACTCCACTCCTGGTTTCCGGTCTTCCTCTCCCAGGAAGAGGTGCTCAGAGGAGCAGATGTGCTATTTATCTCTTAATATGAATTTCCACGTTGTTTCTGTTCAGACAGGATTAACAATTTCAGTCACTGCTGTTATTATTCACCGACATTTTTTAGTTTTCCTCCCCTTTGTGAAAAGGTTATGGGGCCGGAGTGTGTGGGTAATGTGTCCTAATTTCTTTCTTTAGTTTTAAAAATCACATTTGTTCTATTAAAGAGCGATTTCTGATCACCACGGATACAACCTGTGTTGAAACAATAATTAAATCCTCTGTCACAACTGTTATGGCCTGAATTGCTTCCCCTTCAAGGTTTGTCTGCTGGAGCCCTGGCTCCTAGTACGACTGCTTTTGCAGATGGGGGCTGGAGAGAAGGAAGGAGGGAAGGAGGCAGGGAGACCAGGAGGGAGGGAGGGAAGGAGGGAGGGAAGGAGGGAAGGGAAGGAAGAAAGGAGGGAGGGATGAGGAAGGTAGACAATCGAGGCCCTGATTTACAGGAGCTGGACGGATGAAGAGCTTGCCTGAGTTCACACTGAGGCTGAGAAAAGAGGGCCAAGGATAAGACCCACCTTGCTGTACCTTGACCTTGGCTGCCCCGCTGACAAACGGTGGGAAATAAGCTTCTGTTGGTGATTTGCTATGACAACCCAAGCTGGCTAACAGGTTTTTTTTTTATTGTTGTTGTTGTTTGTTTTGTTTCCTTTGAGGGGTGGGTGGTGCTGGGGATTGAACCTCGGTCCCTGCGCTTTGCCTGAGCTTGCCTAAGCAGGCACTTGAGGCTGTCTCGTTGGCCCCTAACGAGCTATTCTCAAAACATGCA
Organism: Myocastor coypus; assembly: GCA_004027025.1. Classification (NCBI taxonomy): domain Eukaryota; kingdom Metazoa; phylum Chordata; class Mammalia; order Rodentia; family Myocastoridae; genus Myocastor; species Myocastor coypus. Next base: position 6,187 of record PVJA010027470.1, read on the forward strand.
AAGCCCAAGGGAATTGCAGAGAGGATTGGTCCTCACACAAAAGCTGTAAGGTAACAACTTCAGAAAGTGAAGACAGCTTCAAGATGGGTGCACACACGCGCACAAGTGTGTGTGCGTGTGTGCATACATGTGTGTGTGTGTATGTAGGTTGGTACACACATAGGTGTGTGTCTAAAGAAGGAACACAGGGAGCACAGGGTTTTGGAAAGTGTTCATTTTTTTTCTAAGTGGGCAGAAAATTTTTCCCAGATGGGTTTCACTGCAGGGCAAGGAGTGGAACTGTAGTTCTGGTGCCAATGAGAGGGGGCATTAGAGGGGAGAAGGGAGGAAAGGAAATGGTTCATTTTTCATTTGGGCCCAAGAGTTGAAAAGAAGAAATTTAATATTTACATATAGCTATCCCAGCATGTGTGTTCTGCGTGGCTTCCCAAATTGACTTGCATAGGACACTGGCTCTGCAAAGGGATATTAATGGAGGGTATTAAGAATTTCTTTGGTCAAGAGAGTTTATGAACTTCTTTGCAGATTTGTTAAGGCCTACGCACTATAACTTCCTAAAAAGCAGGCCTGGACTTCAGCGGATCCCCACCTATTTGCAGTGTCTCTTGCTCATCGTTTGTTTTGGGAAGACCGCTCAGGCCCATGGTGCTATACCTGAAGGTCATGGTCTCGGAGTCATAAAATCCGGTTCTGGATCTGTCTCCTGCCCATTTCCTGCGTGATCTTGGAGTAACCACCTGTCGGTGCCTCAGCTGCTGTGCTGTAAGATGAAAGGTAGTTTGAGTGCCTTGAGTCCTCCCCACACCTCTAGCGTTCTGTCATCCCAGGCCTATGCATTCACACAACTCTGCTAATCCTTGTTCTTTGGACAAGGCACCCTCTTTCGTATCTACTCCTAAGTATAGATGTGCTCCTTGTACCTTTTGGAGGCATCTCTTGTCAAGGTCAAATGAATTAATGAGTTAAAAGTATTTAGGAAAAAACTAACAAGGTTATAAACTTTTTTTTTATGGCTTTGGGGAAAGGTCTACAATTTCTCTTTTGTTCCAAGTGATCCACAAATCCGATGAAACACACAGGGTGAAGACATCCACATGGGGCTCAAACTCTGGAGGCAGGCTCTTTGGATTCAAGGGCCACTCTGCCTTTAGTTCTGGAATGTTTCGGGTGGGTCGCTGCTGTGTTGTGCCTCGGTATCCTCAGCATCAAGGAAACACTTTCTCCTGGGATTACAAGAGCAAGTGAGCACACATGCAAGAAGTACTAAGATAGTAGCTGGCATTTGGTGAACTCCCGGCACGTGTTGCATGTTCTTCTGTCTCACCCTCATCATCAAAGAAAGGACGTGGAGTGGCCATGACGGCAACCACCTATCGAAGAAAAATAATTAGACGAGGTGGTAAGGACGGGCAGTGGACGGCCAGCTTAAAATCTCTCAACTCTTCCAATGAGCCGGATGTCTCCCTCAGCCATCCACTGGCCTCCGCAAGCTAGCAAATTCTCCACATGGATGGGCCCCGCTGGGGACAGTGCCCCTGCGCCCTCCACTTTGTGGACCACAGTACTCACCGGGAGGAGTAGGAAGTCAGACTCTCTTAAACACATGGCAGTACTGAGAGATAAAAACGCCCTCGGCTCCCCCAGCGAGAGGACAGGAAACAGCCAGCAGTGCTCTACTTTTTCCAGTTGAGCCTACAGATGCTCAAGGGAAGAGTTTGTAGGTTTCAAACAAAAAGTGGGGCGTGGCCTTGAGAGTTTTGGTTCCGAAGGCAGTGAGGAGAAAAGGGCATTGGAGTGAAGAGGTAGAGCGAGGTTCATTGTGTGAGGCAAGAGTAGCTGAGAAGTGTGGCCTTGGGCCGGTGAGATGGCTCAGGGGTCTAAAGCTCCTGCTTAGGCAAGCGTAGGCAACTGCAGGGACCATGGTTCTATCCCGGGCACCACATGCTGCGCTAGCCTCACCCACCAGGGCAGGCTGAGCTGGCCATAAAAAAAAAAAAAAAAAGTTTGGCCCCAGCGTGGATACGGTGGGCTGAGCCCTGGGAAGTAGAGGTATTCGGGCTTCATACAAGAGAAAACCAGCAGAAGACATATTGCCTTTCCTGCTAAGCTGTCTGCTTTCTCCTTGTGGAGTAGAAAGGTCATTGGCGCCAGTCAGCCATCGCTCTTCCCCACTCCCTCAGCGCTCGGCATCCGTCAGTGTTTGCCGTGGGTGAGTGGGCAGGGAGTTATTTGCAAGGCTGAATGAAGTCAGGCAGCTGGCTGGGGATGCCGCCAGCAGTGCTCTGTGCCAGGGTTCCATTCAGGGGGTGTGCCAGGGGAGGGCGCTCCCGAAGAGGAGTGAGATGGGGAGCCCGCGGGTTGCATGGGCTCCTCTGGAAGAGTCGCTGAAGAGTTGGGGGTGGGGAAAATGCTCCCTGAGTGGGAGTGAGGTAGCTGGAATTTGAACTGATTCCACTGGATAAATGGTTGCATCACAGAGCAGGGAGCGTTGTTTTTAAGAGAATTAATAAAAGAGGAGTAAATCATCTTCACCTTATACTTCCTGGGAACTCGGACTTTCAATTTGGGGGCATTTAAAAGCCCATTAAGCACGGTCACCATGCCACAGTCGATTGCATCAGCCCCGTGTCCTTTACTGTCACCAGCGGCAGGCCCTGTCTCTGCCAAACCTAGTCACCAACAGGAGCACTCAGCTATTTAGGCGGAAATGATCTTTCGTGAAAATCTATATATTATTTAATGCTGTTGCCATTTGCCTCAGCGTTCTCTTCCCACAAGCTTCTCAGCCAGGATTTCAATCAGCGTTGGATGCCTTGCCAGGAGAAACGCCCGGCACACTCGGGCAGCCATCGCGACTCTCTGTCCCTGATGTCTGGCGTCTCTTGAAATTTATGGCGCCTTCGCGCCGGAGCTCTGCAGCTCTTTAATGGGGCCTCGCAGTAAAGTTTGGGTAGGGAGAAATCATTCCACTTAGAAATGGTTCTGCTTTCATGGTCTCTGCTTTGCTGGGAGTTTTTCTTCCCCTTTGTCTCTAAAGCAGGAGCCATTTGCTGGAATAAATGTTGCGTGAATGAGGAGGAAGAAGACAGCATCCGGTCTCTGGGACGCGCAGACTTGGGCGACGCACTTGTGGGGCCGAACAGGTCACTGATCAAGGAGCGGATGTTTGTAATCACCGGTCCCGGGCAACGCCTAGTGTCAGAAACTGGGCACAGTGCAAATGTGATCTTGTTCCTCAGAGTCTCAGAAAGCAATAATTTCTCACTGTTCAAATATTTCCCCGTGTCTCAGATCTCCGGTGGACAGCCCCACCAGATGATGCGCCACACGCCTGCTAGCGCGGATTGCTTCGCATTCTCTTCATCTGAGGTTAAACGCGCCTTGACCCTTGAGGCCCCTGCTCCTGCTTACTCGACCTACCGAATCTTTTTCATTTTCGCAGATCAATTTCACGTGCTGCCTCCGCTAGAAAGCATATTCTGACTTGAGCCCCAGTTGTATGAAAACTTTGTGCCATTTGACCCCCAGGGTGCTTTGTAATTCTTTTCTTTTCTCCACAGGGCAGTGCTTGATAGAGTAGGTGGACCAGAAAATACTTGCAGATTGACTAACTTAATAAGGTTGAAAGAGTCTTGGGGTCCTACAGGATTGTTAACACCAAGGTGGTAGAAAGAAAGGCAGTATGAATTCAGATGTTACTGCTGAGAAAAAGGACAATAAGGGACATGCAGTGAACCGCAGATGGGTAGGCATGGAGGCTCCATGCAGGGCGCTGCTTGTATGGACAAGGACACATCTCAGGAGAGGAGCGTTCACCTTCACGATGGACCCCTTCCGACTTTCTTCTTTGTAGCTGCCAGGAAGTGGTGAGAAGATGTAACCCTTGACATTCCCATTCCAGTGTTTCAGGCCCCCAGTTCCAACTGGTGTGACATGAGCTATACCACACAGTTTCCACACAGGTGGGCTTCAAGGACACCAACAGTTTGTGAAGAGCGTCAAAGAGACGGTAAAAGGCCAATTGTGCTCGTTAGTTTACAGCTCTGCTGCTAGCAGCATATGGGGAATCCAACCCATAAAGCAGATCAGTGTCTGACAAAGTGCTGAAGTGAGTCAGCACCCAAGAGGGGCTCCCTGACCTGCAACAAGAGGGCTGAGAGTAGGGGCTGTGCATCTTGAAAGGCCAGATGTGGAAAGGGAGGCCATCCCTCAGGGCTATCATGGCCTGGGGTGGGTGCTGGGCACTCTGGCTTGAGATCTCTAAGATTACATGCCTTAATTTTCCTGCCCACATTTAAACCCTTCCCTCCTCTTCCCTCCCCTGAATTCACCCTGCCTCTTGCTTCTTTGTTTTGATTTTGGGCATATAGCACCAGAGGACTTATGATCTTTCAAGCAAGCAAACAAACACAAAACCCAGTCAGAGCTGCCTTTCCCCTTTCACGAGGCACCTCTATCTAATCAGTCACCCATTATTACATTGCACACAGATTGCTTTTGTCTCCGAGTTCAGCCAGTAAGCAGCAGGCCAGGTTCTTATGGCTTTTGTCTTTTCAATATTGTTCCAGTTGTCTATGGCTATGTAAAAAGCTACACTAAACTCAGTGGCTTAAGACAACCGCCATGTTAATACACTTCACAGCTATGTGGGCTGTGAGTCTGGGCTGAGCGACTGTTCCGCCTCACATGACATCTGTAGCAGACATTAACTGGTGTGCCTGAGAAGACAGGCAGGGCTGAGAATCGGTGGATGCTTGCTTTCAGGTCTGTCCCCATGCTGAGGCTGGCTAGAAGGCTAGCTTCTGAGGACAGTTGACTTGAGCACTGTCACAAACTCCCTCTAGCATGGTAATCCTGAGGTGCCAGACTACTTGTAGGGGAGCTCAGAGCTCCCTGAATGCAAGTTCCAAGGACCAGTAAGGGGAACCTGCTACTCTGTTAACATTCAGTGTGGACATAGCCCCAACATCATGGCAACCATCAGTTACTCATAGGGCAATCACAGAACCAACCCAGAGTCCAGGGGAGAGGGTGGAATCTCCCCCTCTAGATGGAGAAGGTGTGGCAGCAGTCATGGCCATCTGTAATCTGTCACATGTGTGGTACTTTCCTTGGTGCCAAGGGGCAGTTGGAAGATCATGGCACTGGGTTCAGCTCTCTCATTAACCCACCTCAGGGCCTCAGAGCTCCCCCAGTAGTGTGTGGGTTCAGTGGAATTCAAAGTGTGGTCTCCAGCCTGGCAGCGGCAGCTTCCCCTGAACACCTGTTAGAAATGCAGCCTCTTAGGATCCATTTCAGAGCCATGAACACAGGAACCACATGTAAGACCCCATGGTATGTGTCATGCTGAATGTTATAGGTGGCACTGATGTGCATGATGACCAGGAAACCTTGGGTGAGGAGGTCACAAGTCCCCTGTCATTTATTTCCCTCAGATTCTGGCTTATAGAGGAGCCTTCTCGTCCCCCACCATTAAAGTTGGTAGTCAATTAAATGAAGAATCAATTAACATGGAGAAATGCCACTTAGATATCTGAAACTTTTCTTTTTTTATGAAATGAGGCCAATCTTGTGCTGTAAGGTCGTGGCCTCTTTTTGAGGCTAATTCTCCTAGCTGGATATCTGTGACAGCTGCTTTGCATAAACTATATCTCCCACACAGTCTAAGAGTTTCAGGTTTTTTGGAGCGACATCTAAAGACTGCAAAGGAAGCTGACCTTTTCATTTTAGTGATTTATCTGTAACTACTTTCAGTTGTTTGATTTCTTGGTTTACATAAAACCATAATCAACATTTGTGATATTTAATTAAATTGTGCCATTTACAATAATGATCATGGGAAAGAGCAAGTGTGGAGACAAATGAAACAGGTGAGAACAGAAGGCATGGTGTGCTCCTTGCTCACTTATTTTCTCTTGGCTGTGAGTAGCAACTGGTCTGTTTTCTTGGAGGAGAAAAAGAAGGCTGGCACATGCAGAAGTGGTAGAGTAGAAAGTGAATAAGAGCGTCTCCTGTCTTTCTGCTGCAAGCTCCTTCTTACCAGGGCTCTTGTCTTTGATGTTCTCTGTCGTTGCATTCTTGACACATCTTTAATTCAAACTCTCCAGCTCATCTGAGCTCTTCACAAAAGCAGTTTTCCTGGTTTCTGTATCTCCCACACTCACCTCTGTGACAACTTCTGCTTGTTTAGCCTTTGCTCAGCAGGGTGGCATGCAAAGAATATGGGATTAAGGAGCCAAAGCTGGTTTGAACGTCAGTCTGCTATTTCTAGTTGCGAGTCACTGGGCGACTAGCTCAGTTAATTACTCTAGCCCTTTCCCTCAAAGAGAGGTACAAGAATAACTGTTGTCTCACACATTTCAGAGGGTGGTGAGGAGCAAGTGGCCAAAGTGTTTTCAGATCCCAAAAGAGCTCTATAAGTTGTTTATTATTATTATTTATTATTATTATTATTATTATTATTATTATTATTATTATTATTATTTCATTGAGCCCAATATCCTTAGCCCAGTGCCCAGAAATTGGTCCTAAGTTATCTTCCCAGGTTTTTCCTCAAAGCTCCTGAAAATGTCCTTTCCACCCTGGTGAGACTGCCTTACACTGGCGGTCACACACAAACGGAAGTATTTCCCTCCTTTTTGGCTGCAAACACCACCCCCTCAGGTGCCTTTTTCCTGCCCTTGAAGTTTCCCTCTGTGTGTGTGCTGGGCTGAGGACCAGCTTTCACTTGCAGAGTCGACTCTATGACTCAGCTAACTGGTCTCCATCCAAGTGGGCCTTTGTTTACAGGGACGTTGCCCCACAAAGATGGCGAACTCAAGCAAGTCAAAGCAAGCCGCCCCCTTCTTCCTGAGGCCCAGTGCAAAAGAGAACAGAAGGCTTCAAATCAAAGAGGAAAGCTGAGTTATAATTTCTCACAGCTGTAGACAGGGCTTGGCATATGCTCAAGGTAGAGAAGAGAGTATTTTGTTCTGAGAGCCTGCAGACACTTTCCCTTATTCTACTGGGCCAGTGCTACACAACTGCTATTGGAATTTAATCTTCTTATTTATTTATTATTCAGTTTTATGTACTTGGTACAGGGTCTCACTATGCAGCAACAACTCATAGTCATCCTTCTGTTTTTAGGCTCTTTAATGCTGGGATTACAGGCGTGTGCCACTACACCTGAACTCAGTTGCTAGCTCAGTGCATCCTGAGGGTGGGGCCGGTGTGGCCTGTAGGACCCGAGATGGAACCCTGGTTCCTGTGCTTGACAAAGCAGGTGCTTATTCTGCTGAGCTGTCTTGCCAGTACTGCCATTGGAATTGAATGCAACACAGACTAGGATACAGCGGGTCTTACTGGAGCATCAATTTTGTGCTTATCTAGGGGTTGGATTACTCTTGAGATAAGTCAGGGATGGAGGGATAAGCAGCCAGGCACATTCAAGCCTCAAATTCTTTTACAACACGTAGATTAAAAGTCAATTGCACTGCCAAAATCAGTTGGTTGTCAAGTGATTTTGTTTGTTTTATTTCTGGGTTCAGTATCCTGTTGCATGGGTATAAGCATCTGTATAATGCCAAAACAATGCTGTGTTGGTTGTTGTGACTCTGTGCTATATTTGAAATCAGGTAGTGTGGGGCTGGCCAGATAGATCAGCAGATACAAGTGCCTGCTTAGGTAGAAGAAGGGATCCTGAAGGTTTGATCTCTGGTGTGCCCTTCCGGCCCCACCCCCGGGGCATGCTGGGACAGCTATTGAGACTGGGCATGGTGGTGCGTGCCTGTAATCCCAGAACTTGGAGGTTGAAAACAGGAGGATCACTGTGAGTCAGAGCTACATAGTGAGACCCTGTAGACCCTGTACTACATACATTAAAAAAAAATCAGATAGTGTGATATTTTCGGCTTTGTTCTTTTTGATCAAGAGTCATTCTTGATTTTAAATGTCTTTTATACTGCCGTAAGAAGTTTGAATCAGTTTTCCTATTTCCGTGAAGCTTGTTACTGGTATTTTCTTGGGGACTGCATTGAACCTGTAGATTTCTTTGGGTAATACAGACACTTTAAAAATAATAATTCTTCCAGTCAAAGAATTACATTATTTCATTTATTTCTTTTCATTATTATTATTATTATTATTATTGCTGTTTTTAGTGCAGCAATATTTTATATTCCTGGTTAAGTTCTTTACTGTCATTTGGGATGACATAGATAAGCCTAGAAGACCTTATGTTAAGTGAAATAAGCCAGACAGTGAGACAAATCCTGCCTAGTCTTGCTCATATGTGGAATAAGAAAAGTTGAGTCATAAAGTCGATAGTAGAAAGGTGGCTACCAGAGGCTGGTGCTGGAGGAATCCGAGAACCGACAATGGGAGCTGTGGGTGAGTAGGGCTAAAGTCTCAGGCGAGCAGGAAGAGTGTGTCCTGCTGTCCCTACTGTTTGCTTGCTCTGTCATCTTTAGCGTTTGTCTTTCATTGCTCAATGGCGGCCTTCAGGTATGGCTCCGTTCTGGGCAGGAAGAGGTTAAAGGGACAAAGCATACGACAGAGCTTTTTCCTTTGAAAGACTTTCCTGAGAAGCAGGCTGTATTTATCAGAAGTTTGTGTCCAGCATTCTTTATAATTGGTGCTTCTTTATGTTTAATGTTGCCTTTGCTTCAAAGCTCCACTTAGTAACTTCTGCTTTGTGTTATTGTCTGCAACCGCATTGGGGCACGAACTTAGCTATGACAGAGTCTGGGAAATTTTGTACCCTTACCTGGACACAGTGCTACCCCAGACAAGATGGGGATACTATCAGAAGAGGCAAGAATAGCTATTGAGTGAGCAGTTAATAAAGTGTCCCATGACCCCTAAGTTCAAGCGTGTGCCTGGCCTCCACATTGTGCCTCTCGGGTTTATATTTAAAGCCTACAGTCTGCAACTATTTTAGGGGCAATTAAGGGACCAAAGAAGACAGTCTCATTTTGACATGACATTTAGGGGAACGTTTCAGGCCATGTCTTTCCCAAGCCAATTTAAATACCACAGCCCAGCAGTTCCCTTGTCCCATGGTTCTCCTCAACACCTGCTGCTTGCCAGATGCGCTTGGCATCAGTCTTGGGTAGAAGTCACTGTCCCTTTCAGCCAATGTATAGATTCAGTGCAGGACAGGACCCCATCTTCTTCTCTGCACCTAGTGGGCTGCTAGACAGTGCCAAACACGCCCTAGCTGCGTCTTTGATATTGATTGCTTGGTCCACCAGGAGTGAAGACCGGGAGGCAGCCTTTAGCTAGATGAGAACATGAGGCAGGAGAAGCCTGAGTCTCTGGGTCTGATTCTGAGCAAGGCAGCAATGAGAGATAAACTGAGAAAGGTCATCCTTTCATTGAATCCTTTAATGTATTTATTGCATATCTATTTTATGCCTGAGAGAACTACAGTTGTCCTAGATTCTGCATTATATTGGGCTTAAAGCACAGATAAGTTTAAATACCAGCAAGATAATTTTGCAAAAAAATTTTAAAAGATAAATAAAAAATTGTAGTTCCTAGATCCCCTGTAAATGGGATCAACACCTTCCAGTGGCCTGTGATGTGGATGGAGCCCTATTGTCCTTCCGATCATGGCCTTCATCTCACACTGTCAAACATGTAACTGCGCTTACTTCTGCAGCCACCCGTTGTCGGGGGGGGGGGGGGGCGGTAGTCGCCACTCTTTCTGGCTACATGGGAGGAGGTGCAGCTTTGTGGAGGTTATGGGATGCTCCAGCCAATGGCTGGCCATTGGTGCAAAGGGATTTTTTTTACCCAGTGTTTAGAAGTCCCACCTCCTCCCTGCTCCCGGGCCTGTGGTCTCTTCCAGGGTGAGCGCCAATTGTCCAGGAGAAGGATGATGCTGTCTCCTGAGAGGTAAACAGAAGGCAGAGTGTGTGCCTGGGGGCCTGACAGCCTCTTACCTACATGAGGGTCATTTTTTTTTTTTTTTGTTTGTTTGTGAAGCAAGGAGGGGCAGAGAGCAGAGCCTGTGTGCAAACACGTGAATCTTCCATGCCTTCTAACTCCCACCGGGTGCGGCTTTACCTTGGCCACAGCTGGCTCAACCGGGGCACACGGACAGCACTGCACACAGTACAGTAGCTAGTGAGTTTGCTGTTCACCTCTCCAAGTGCTTCCTCTGATGGATGGATGGATGGATGATGGGTGATTCCAGTGCCCATAGCGCAGCTTACTCTTCACCTGTGACAGGCAAAACTTCTGCGCTGCTCTCAGCTTTCCAGTGCATTTGCACAGACAGGGGAGTCAACAGCTATAGCATTTGTAAGGGTATCTACACCATGCCAAGGGCTAGCCTGGGGGCAATAGCTGTGGATACATCCCAGCAATATCCCTGGCCTCATGGAGGCTGAATGATAAGCAGTAGATTTCACCAGCTAGCAAGGCTTTGAGAAGCCAGAAAGTGAGAGATTTTGATGCCTTGGACCAAAGGTGGCCAGGACAGTGTCAACATTGCTATACGATGGAGGCTTGGGCAGCAGGCTGCTGGCACCTGGGCATGCATGAGGACCATCTCTAGTACACCCAGCAAGTGAAGGGTGGGTGATGCACCTGCCAACACCTCCTCAAAGCTATGCTTTTATTGGGGGACCAACCAACATGGCTGGAAGCAAACAATTCAGTGTCTTCATTAAATTGTAAGCATTATTATTTTTTTTTTTTGAAGAATTAAGATGAAGATGGTGCCAATGGCTTTATTTTCCAGCATGGGGGAAGCAGAGGGCAGAAGGACTGTGACTTTGAAGCCAGCCCTTGTTAAATGGTAAGTTCAAGGCCAGCCTTGGATGCAGCAAGATCCTGTCTCAGTAAACCGACCAGTCCCCAAACAAATAATAAGTGCTTTGGTATTTCTGTAGACTATACCATGATTGGGGCTGAGGCCATCACTTCCCTGGTGCCTGGCTGCAAGTGTATAGGCAGGAAGCACGTATGGAATGAGCTTCTGAATGCATGTGAGAAGGTACAGGAACCTCGCCTGCGGCACATTTCCACTCTCCTTCCGGTGTAACGGCATCTGTACGAGAAAACCGGTTCTATGCTCTCTAATGTTTGTATTCCCTCAAAATTTGTATGTTGAAGCCTCAGGCTCCAAGGCGAAGGTCTTAGCAGGTAAGAACTTTATGAGGTGAGTGTACCATGGGTCAGAGTCTCATCAGGGGGACTGGCGCCCTTATAAGTAATCTGGGGAGGTCTTTCACCCTCCCTCCTTTGAAGTCAGAACATACTGTCACCTCAGTGTTAGAATCTGAAAGAGAAAATAAAATCTGAAAGGTACAATCGATACTGTGAAAGGCAAAGAAACTGCTTGAAGTGAAAGAACAGCTGGGATGAAGAAAAGGAGAAAAGAGAAAGAAAGAAGGGAGAAAAACTTATGTATATACACAGGACAGCTGGGATTATTGTACTGCTGATCTCTGCTGGTCTGGTGAAAGGAGCAATTAATGCTTATTTTTTTCCTTTTTAATTTTAGTTTTTTTTGACCAATGTTCCATGCTATATCTGGTAATCTGAACAGCTAATTTGAAAACAACAATATGCAACATAACAATCATGGTTGATTTCTTATCATCTTTAGTGAAATTCTGTACAGTTTCTAATGTTTTATTATTTATTTATTTTGTCTTTTTGAGGCAGTGTCTTGCTATACGGTTTAGGCTAACCTAGAGCTCATTTCGTAGCCCAGGCTGGTCTTGAACTCACAATGATCCTCTTGCCTCAGCCTCCTGAATGCTGGGATTACAGGTATGCACCACCATGCTTTATTATTATTATTATTATTATCATTATTATTATTATTATTATTATTACTATTATTTTATTGTCTTTAAAAATGTAAAGTCACAGTGAGAAGATGACCATCCAGGAGGAGACAGCAGGCCTGGGGTGTGCTGACACTGGATTCCCTATCCTTCAGGGCTGTGACACATAGCCACAAGTCGAAAGCATTTTACAGTGGCAGCCTGAGTGGACCAAGACTCCTAGGGATCCCTGCTATTACTAAGAAACCTGGGCACAGAGCTGCAAAGGGTGCGAAGAGCAGAGTCAGGAGCTGAGGCCAGGACTGAGTCTCTCCTAGGGTCAGCGCTTTCCCTCTGGCCTGTCTCTCCTGCTCTCACCCACGACCTCTGGCCTTTGCTACCATCCGAACGTGTCTCACTTCAGGGAACTCTTTGACTCCCGACAGACAGCCAGTTTTCTGGTTGGTCCTCTCAAGAGACACACTTTAGAGGTCTCATGCTTGGTTCTGGTGGATGTCTATGCACGGGTGCGCGAGAGAGAGCGCGCGTGCGTGTGTGTGTGTGTGTGTGTGTGCGTGCAAGTGTGTTGCAGTATGTCCAGGAAGCTACAGCTTCCACGGGGAGCACTTCAACTGGGTCACAGGAAAGATCAGACCAGAGTCAAAAGTCCAAGTTCTTAGCACAGGAGGAAGAAGAAACAGTGGCACTGCTCACTACCCTGTGTCCCCCTCCTTTCCCCCACATCAGAAGCTCACACCCGCACTCCTATCCTGCAGGTATTCAGAGACAGGAGATGGGGCCATTGGGAGGTGATTATATCTACCTCAGGTCACTAGGGTGGAATCCTCATGAGAGAGTAATAAAGCAGAGGCCGGAGGGGCGCCTCAGTTATCTCAGGTGTTTACCAACAAAACAAGAAAAGGAGCCTCTGAGTAAAACCTACCTTCCTGGCACTTTCATGAGGGGCCTTCCAGGCTGAGGGTGTGAAAAACAGATTTCTCTAGCTGGAGCATTGTGGGCTGCGGTGTTTTATTACGGCAGCCTGGCAGAGGCACCTGCTAGTGTAAAGCAGGAGGCATCCGGTTTCAGAGGCTACCAGAGGCCCAGGTGTGCTGGGGAAAGCCACTGGCCGGGCAGTGACGGCTGTGCACTGGTGCTGGATGTCACCTCTGGGGCCATCCCTGCTGTGCCTCTAGGGCACAGGAGTTTCTCGGGACTTCAGTCACTATTTTTCTTGGTCTCTGTCATCTCTGTTGCTGCCGTCTCTATCTCTGTCATGTGGTTCTCTCTTTATGATCATAACCTCTACTTCTATCACCTGTCCCCATTCTTATTTCTTCTTTTCCTAAATTTTAAAAATCATTTATTTATTTATTTGGTATGGGGTTTCACTACACATCTTGCTCTTGTGGTGATCGTCCTGTCTCAGCCTTCCCAGTGCTGGGATTACAAGTGTGTGTCACCATGCTCTGTTTTGGTGGCTGACACGGCACATCCGGGGTTCCAGGGCCAGCATGGCATGCGGTACTGGAGATCGAACTCAGGACCTTGCGCTTGCCAGGCAGGTGCTTAGCCTGCTGAGCTATCTCCCCAGCCCCCAGCATCCTTATTTCTAGCTGATCATTTCTATCTCCCCCATCTCTACCTCCATCCTTACTGTCTTTCTCTCTACCATCCCTGTCACTGTTAATCTCTATTGATGATTTCAATATTTGCCCCTAGCCTGTGTTTCCCACGAGTCTCTGCTGTAGTGACAGGACTTTGCGCATTGTTCTCCTCCAGAAGCTACGCGTGAGACTTCAGTACTCCCTCCAGCATGCTGGTGTCCGTGTCCTCTGACTAGGCTACGCAGGTGTCATCAGTGTCACCCTGGCCCATGACGGCAACACAGGTTCCTTCCCTCTTGCATCTCACCTGCCCAGGCCTCTCATTGTGTCTTCTAAATACACTTGAACCCAGACCCAGCTCTCCACCTTCCTGGTGCCACACTGGTCGATCCCCACACTGTCCTTGCCAGTGCATGGGCCAAGGCCTCCCAGCTGGTCTCTCTGCTCTCCACACCTGTCTCCAGTTCATTTATCATGTTGTAGCCCAAGTGGTTTTTGATACCATGAATTTGAGCGCATCGCACTCGTAAATGTATCGTTGTACTGTTTACGATTCCATTTGTTGAAAAGAATACATCTCATCTCAATAACAAGCTCCCAAATCTGTCCCAAGTTCAACTTTGTGCTTAATCTCTTGCCCCAAGCTCTCCTGCTCGAACTAAGCCAGCTGGCTAGGGCCGAAGATGCTCCGCTCTGGCCACCTGCAGCCCCTGGGCCCTGGAACCCCTGATGTTGGAACCCTTCCTGCTCTCCCATCCTTCCCCTCCCTCTTGTCCCTTTGAAAGGACAATTTCTACTTATCCTCTTTATGATACAGAAATATTCTAATCATGGTAAAGCATACACAACCAAAGCTAAGCTGTCCTAGCCAGCTTTTAAATCTTCAGTGTAGTAGCCCCAAGTACCTCCTCACCGTTGTACAACTATCCTCACTGTCCATCTCTGGAAATTTCTTCATCTTTCCATGTGGAAACTCCGTACTTTTTATATAGTAGCTGCCCTGCCCCTCCTCCAACCCTTGGAAAACACCTTTCTATTTTCCATCTCTGAACTTGACTATGCCCATTACTTCCTGTAATAGCATCACACCGCATTTGTCCTTTGATGTCTGGCCTACTTCACTTAGCGCAGTGTCCTTAAGGTTCGTCTTTGTTGCTGCATGTCCCACTTATTCTCTGCAATTTACATCGACCAGGCTGGAAGGCCTCATAGAAGAGCTATTTGGACCATGATCTGGAGAGAATGGGGGCGGGGGGGGGGGCAAACCACTCAGCTCCTGGATAAGAGCGCTGCGGGCAGAGGCAAGAGAAGAGGTGCAAATAAACTGAGTCCTGGAGGGCCTAGAGTAGCGAGGAGGCTGCTGTGCCGGGGTAGTCAGTGGGGGCTAAAGGGTTGGGCCCTGAGGCGCTGAGACAGGTGGAGAATAAGGCAGGTGGGGTAGGGTGGGGAGTGGCAGAGTTGAATGTAGTCCTGGTGGATGGATGTGCCACTTGGTAGGAGTATGACAAGGGTCTCACGGTCTGCCATCTCTGGTGTCCCACCTAGACTACGAACTCTAGGAGGGGAGAGGCTGTCACGCCTCTGTTATTCCCCGGCCTGGCCGGCACTTTGTCATAGTGACTAACACAGTGAGGGCTGAGTGCAAGAATCAGTGGGTCCTTATAGTGCCTGGGAGACCTGTCCCCTCTGCCCAGGCCACTTCCCTCTTTGCGAGGGAGTAGCTCTTTTCTTGCACTGTGTCATTTGTGCTCTGCAACCCAGGAGATGCTCTTCCTCCAGGGATGGAGGCTGTGGGGGCTCTACTACACTTAGCAAAAGGACTTTGATGCTTTCTTAGCAAAACTAGCAGGCCAGGGAGGGATTCTCCCATGCACGCACTGGGCCAAGACTCCAGCCATCTCAGGCAGAGTTCAGAGGCCTAAATGGTAGACCTTCTGCCCGGGGCTGCGGTTCCTCATTTATCTCAAATACTCCGTTTCAAACAACCACTTCATGTACTAGGCAATTTGGTTACAACTAACTTCCTGTCTTCTGCCCGCTCCTAGGAAGCACGGAGCAGCGGGGGCCTTTGTGGTCTGTCCGCTGGGGAGCCCCTTTGTCTAGTCCGTGATGTTGTTAGGAAGTCCCCAAGTCCTCATCAGCATGATACCTGCTTTGCCTAGCTGTCCACTGCAAAGTGGCTAATTGCCTGCCCTGTGAGATTACTCAGACTGTGTACTAGGAGGTGAGGAGGGCTCTGGCGGGAGATTTCGCTCCAGCAGCCCATTCACACCCGACAGGGCTCCTCTGACACCAGGGCCAGAAGAACAAAGCCGGAATCATCAGAGCCCTGAAGCTGCCTCTCCTGCAGATCCTCTCTTCTGCATTCGGAGTGATACTGGAACTCTGCTGCTGGGAAAACATGGGACTGATCTCCATGAGCAGGGGAAACGGAAGGAAAACCTAGACATAAGCCTTCTGCACCGTAATATTTCAGAATATGTGAAATAGAAGCTGTTTATCTACTGCAAGGTGTACTTCAGTGCAGAATTCCTGTTTATTTGGACACAGCTGAATGGAGGGGTGGGGCAGTGAGAAGGCTGTGGCCAGCTCCTAGCTCCTGTCTGCGACTGGTCCCGTGTCTCTCCCTTTGATGAGTGACACAAACTATTTCACAGATGAAACAAAGACCTTCCTCCCACTAGCCCCTCCCATCTTCCCATATACAGACATGATCAATCGAGTAGGAAACGCAAGATAGAACTGGGGCGTGGGTCTTGAAACCGAATGATGAAACGTGTATCACTTTTGTGTTCATTGACTCTGTGTGGTTGGGACCGAATACTTGCCAGGCACAAGCTAAAGATATGCTCACCATTCCAGGGGATTCAGTCCAGAAGCTCGGGATTCTGAGGCAGGTCTGTCATGACAGAAAGACGTGCTTGAGCAAAATGATTCCATGGCGGTCGGAAGCAGAGGAGACTGTGCTAGACAGAACATGGCCAGGGCCTAGACATGGACTCCTGCACCAGCCTGCATGACCTGCCCAGGGACACCCTCAAGTGTGATTCCTGATCCCCAGCTGGCCCCCAGCCATGCAATTCCACTTTGATAAACACTAGCAGCCCTGGGAGAGCAGGGCAGCTCATGCGGCAAGCTTCTCTCCCGTGCTTCCCGCCTCTCCCACCCGCGTATCCTCTCGGTTGCAAGGCGCTGGTCCGGAGCCTGTCCCTGCTCGTCTTTATTCCATTGT
Source organism: Myocastor coypus (assembly GCA_004027025.1). Classification (NCBI taxonomy): domain Eukaryota; kingdom Metazoa; phylum Chordata; class Mammalia; order Rodentia; family Myocastoridae; genus Myocastor; species Myocastor coypus. The sequence goes on from PVJA010027470.1 coordinate 22,788, forward strand.
CTGGGTTCTGAATGCACAGGACACTGAAACAGAGACCAAGGCAGGTACTCTCTGTGATTAAGAGGCAAGCATCAGGCAGACTACAGAGCAGGGCAGGACGCCTTCCTTTCATAGCCAGGGACGTGTTAGTTAGCCGCCACCTCGTCTTTCCCAGGCAGCTTGGGTGGACAAGAGGGAGCATGCGGGGCTGAAGCCAGGCCCATTTGAAGACAGAGAGGTGAGAGAGGGAGCGGGCTCAGGGAAGACCTTTCTCACCTTTTCTACTGCCCCTCTTTGGCCTCACGCTAAAAGCAAGTGGGCCAAAGTGTCTGATCTGCAAAAGACAACCAAATCTGAAGCAATTTTATCTCCCGAGGAAAAGCCAGGGAAGCCAATGCCCTAACTCAGATTTCAGTTTTTTTTTATGTGAAATCGGGGGGAAGCAAAGAAGAAAGGATCTCTGTAGGCAGAGGTTAGGAGAGATCACGGATGGGGAAGCCGGAGACCTGATTCTGCTACGCCTGAGGATATGGCCAAGCCTGAGCTTGCCCAGTCCTGTCTCTGTAGCTTTGTAAAATGTCACAAAGGTCAGGCATGCTATGGACCCAGGGGGCCCACATCCTCTGTTTTATGGCCTGACCTGTCACTTCATGGCATGTTCTCATCTCTGTGTGAGGCAAAGGCCAGGCGTGAGGAGGGACCTTTGGATCCCTTCCTAGCAATCCATTCCAGGGTATATTCACCCTGCCTCCCTCTGCCTCCCTCCCTGAGGACCAGGGGACTCAAATCCCACACTGTGAAAGGGCCTCTGGCCGCATGCCTTCTTTCAAGGATATTTCTTGTTCTACTGTTGCCAACCCCCATTGACATGCCAGGCTGTCGCTGGGACCAGGACGTCTGAGCCAGCGCTGTCAGTTGGTGAGACAGATGCGCTGCTCTTGCTGCAGGACTGGGCTCCGCTTGTGATGACTGGCACTGGGGAGAAAGGAAAGCGCTGGCAGCTCTTGAGGCTGCGAAGGGAGCCAGAGGTCTGGGACAGGAGAGATAGCAAGTCGCTATGCTCCCGGTCCTTGATGGAAAGGAGCTGGAGTTGAGGCCAGTGAAGTGATCAGCCCTGTGGAGAACTGAGAGGAGCTGGTCCTCAGTGGGGTCCTTGGCAGGATGGAGGAGGTGGGAGGGGACCCTGGGGGCCTAGAGAAGCTGTCCCTGGGTCGCACTCACCTGGAGCTGCAGGGTTCTACAAGGCTGCGGGTGTAGGCATCTGCTCTGTCCTACAGGGTCACAGACCCCTGCCACAACTACATTTCCAGTGAGGAAGCTGGCCAGGCTCCAATTAGCTACGATAATTGTGATACCATTTGTAAGCACGGAGAGAAAGCTAATTTATATGGCAGATGTAGGGTGCTGATGCTCCAATTATGAGACAAATTTCCTTATGAACTGACTTCAAGGAATGCCCTCCTAATTCCGACAACTCGTTACTCTTCCCTTTTAGAATAAAGAAGGAGGAAAGAAGAAAGAGGCGGCTGTCTCCCTCTGTTAATAGCCTGACTGGATTCTTGGGTGTCTCATCTTCTCCATAGCCTGACTGGATTCTTCTTCTAGCACGGAAAATGCCTAATGAGGTAGGTTCTAGCACAACACAGAGGAAGGACATAAGCCTGCTCTAAGTGGCTATTCTCGGCTTCTCAGAGCGTTCCCAGGTCACCCTTCACAAGTTTACCTCCTTAGTATCATTTTGCCCAAGTGTGGTACGTTTATTGCAATGGATGGGCCAATGTCAATACATCATTATTGATTGTACCCTTCGCTCAAGGGTCGTGCAGAACAGGTTCACTGCCTTAGAACCTGCTCCACCTACTCTATGCCCTCCTGCCCCCCTACTCGCTCCGTACTTCCCGTTCCTTGGAGCCAGCTCTCTTTGTACTGACTGCCTGGTTTTGCCTTTTCCAGAACGTTGCAAGTTGACACACGTTGGACCTTTCTGCTTTAGTACCTCCTTTCACTTTCTGTTGCAGTCCATCCTGTCCTTCTGTGGTCACCTGTGTCTGTCCCTGGAACGGAGAGTCCATGATGCACCAGATGAACGTATTCTCACTTGGCAAACAGGACAGATCCACCATTAGCCCGGAGGGGACCGTTTCAATCTTTACGGTTTCCTTGATTCCATAAAGCACTTTTAACCACTGAAATGCTTTTTGATGATGAGCTGGGGATGATTTTTATCATTTAAGCCAACTCCCACCAGTTTCTTTTCTTTCCTTTTTTTTTTTTCTTTTTGAGACAGGGTCTCGCTATGCAGTTGAGGCTGGCCTTGAGCTCACTTTTGTAGCTCAGGCTGGTCTCGAACTTGTACCAATCCTCCTGCCTCAGCCTCCCGAGTGCTGGGATTACAGGCGTGCACCACCACGCCCAGCTCCCACCAGTTTCTAATGTGCTCTAAATAAGAAAAGTAGGGGAGAAAACCCGCAGAGGCACACAGATTTTGTTTTGCTTTATTTGTCTTCTTGAAGTAGCTACTTAGGGCCCAAAATTCACCCCAATTCACCCCAAACCAAACTGTTCCTTCCAAGCAGGAGCTGAGGGGATGGGCATGGTGTGGAGGCCCTGGCTGTGAGTTTCCCCGAGCCAGGACCCTGGAGTGGTGATGGAGGGGATCCCAGTCCTGTTAGCCCAGCATGAACTGAGCGAGAGGTTACAGAACATAGGCCAGGGAGGGGCAAGTGTGCATCCTGCATGGCGCTCAGAGTTATTTGTCAGATTTATGACCACTAGTCGCACTTATCAAAAGTGACATTTATTGGGTGTGAAATGTTCTCATTTGTTAGATAACACAAGCTGTTTAGTACTAAAGCGACTTTTGCACAGCACAATCTCCTCTGCCATTAGGGACCTCCTAGGATTAATTACTGAGATCTATGCCCCGATGCTCAGATGCCTCGCAGAGCCACAAACTTATTAATCACACAGGAGATGATTGCCAGGAAATTTTCCTCAAAGCCACATCATGGCCCAAGAAGTGAACAGTCAGGGACTCACAGAGCAGTGTTCTTTGGAGACCCGAGTCTCTGGTCTCAGTGGCCAAGACCATCGTCCTTTCTTCCTCTGAGTTTGAAGTTGCTATGCTAACTCCTTGTACTTAGACACAAGTTCTTAGCCTTTCAAGGTATTTTATCTGGGAAAAGTTGTTTTCTTTGTCATTTATCCTTGCACTGCCAGGGCTGGAACACCACGGCGTGTAGCAAGTTCTTAGCAACGGTGCTTGGTTTACTAAAGCCCAGTGAATGGCAGGTGGCTGCACTGCTGGGCTCACATCGCAAAGGCTCTCAGGGGTGGAGCTGCTCCAGGAGCCCAGTCCCTTCCCCACATCCAGTCCACTCATCCTTTTTACGCATTCTTCAGTGCAACATAGAAGGCATCTGTTGCCCGGGCTCAGGTAGCCTGTGCTTGTGTTGCTTCTATCTACATGAACGCAACACCTTTAAGGACTGTGATGAGAACAGTCAGACTTCAAGTGCCAGGAAGTTCAACTGTGGCACCAAAACTACTTAGGGTGTAGTGTAAGCCAGCGACTATGCAAAAGGACAGTGTGCCTGTACATCACCAAAGCACTCTGGGCCACCAATGATTAAGTTGAACATTATTCCCCAGGCATGAGGATTTAGTCCCTAAAAATATATAGAGATCTGGCTTAGTTTTCTTTTGTCACAAAGTCCCCACAGTTTGAAGGAGGATTGATTTACCCTGGCTTGCAGTTTGCAGGTTTCAGCCCACAGTTGGCTGGCTGCAAGGCAGGGTATCACAGCAGAGGGACATGCGAGAGGAGAAACAGCCCCTAGCATGACAGACAAGAAGCAGAAAGAGAGAGAGATCAGGGCAGGAGGAGGGAGACAGACCCTTCTAGCACATACTGACAGTGACCTGCCTCCTCCAGACAGGCTTTACCTCCCAAATCACAGTTAGCTATAAACTATTCCTGGACTAACACACAGGTGAGCATCACTCTCCCCAGGGCTTGGCCACCTCCTCAGAGCTCTGCCTCTGGGCATGTGATGCTCTGCAAGGACATGTAGGTACAAGCCATGAGAAAGCCCCGCTTCTAACACCATCATCCTAGGCCGAGGCTTTCCCACCTCACACCTCCTTGCAATCATGAGAAAGTGCCAGGGCTTAGTCTCTCCTTCCAAATTTCTGGCCTCATCTTCCCCACACCTCCAAACTCCTCCGTGCCTCCTTACAAATTCTCCTTCCATCCCACTCCAGTCATGGGAAGCGCTGAACCTCTGGCTTAGTCCATCTGTGTTGCTTAACACAATACCTGGTGCTAGGTAAGGCATAAAGACGGGTTGATTTGGCTTGCAGTTCTGGTGGCTGCAAAGCCCAATCAACATGGCAACGGCATTTGACAGAGGCGCCCTGTGTGAGGCAGGGTTATCTTCGCTGACAAGAAAGAAATACTGAGAGGAGCTGGGTCTGCTCTTTTGTGTGAACTAACCCAGTCTTGCAATACCTACTTCAATCCCTTCTGGGGGGGTGGTGTTTCGATGTCATCCAGTCACCTTCTACCTGCAATCTGAAGTCCCTCACTATTTCTTAATACTGCTACGTTGAAAACCAAGCTTCCAGCGAATGGACCTCTGGGTCATCAATCACATCCAAACTTTTGTTTAGTAGTCATCTAAGGCTCTTTTTCTTCTGTTTAGAAAGAGTATAAGGTGTTTTTTTTTTTTTTTTTTTTTTCCCCAATGTTATGGACTGAAGGACAAGCTGGAGTATGCATTAGGTCCTAATTATATGATGAAAAATCAATAGCTGCACTTGTTGGCCTCCGAGGGTTATAGTGTCACAAAGGGGTCATGTATTTCACTGATGTTGGGTTAGAAGGCACTAGAGAATCCTGTAAGTGACATTTGAGTTGAGATTGTTCTGCAGATCCGGTTGGCCACGCCCTCGATGGGAAGAACTCTCAGACACAGGTGAGGGGAAGGTGTGTGGTGGTGTGGCAAGGGATCAGACAGAAGGCTCTGCAGAGCAAGCAAGCGCTGGGCACCCGAGCATGCTTAGACGAGGCCTTCCAGACCCAGGTAAGGCTTCTGAGTTACCCTTCCTCCAGCAGCAAGTCTTTAAGCAGGAATGACATAACCTGATTTACATTTTTACAAGCTCATTCCAGTGTCTGTGTGGAGAATGGATTTGGAAGATGCTAATGAGGAAGATATTGTAGTAGACTAGGTGAGAAATAATGGTGCTCGGCACCTGTGAGCTAAGGCTGCAGAAAGGAGGAGGGGTGGAAGCGGGGCAGGGACAGCAGCATCTGGGTGGCTTGGATCTGAAAGGGAAGAAAAGGAAATGGCCAAAGAACACCCAAATTTCTAGTTTGAATTAACCCATGCCTTATCCTGTTCCAGTTGGCTTTCCCCCCTTACACGGGAGATTCAACTCAGGGCCTCAACACTGAGCTACAATCACAACTCATTTTATTTTATTTATTTTTAAAAAAATATTTGAGACAGGATCGTGCTAACTCACAAAGTTGTCCAGACTGGGCTTAAATTTGCAGTCCAACTGCCTCAGCCTCCTGGAGCGCTGGGATTACAGACGTGAGCCCCACACTTGCCGGGCTTTCTACGTGGCTCTGGCCTTAGCTGTGGGAAGAACGTAGGCGGTGGCCAGGAAGTTACATTCTCACTCAATAGAGAAGAAAATAAGAAACTGAGAGATTGAATGCTTGTTAGGGAGCTGTGGGGCTGGCAAAGGCCGAGACCGGAAGCCTTCCCTCCAG
>PVJA010027471.1:0-28546 GCA_004027025.1 Myocastor coypus
AAAAAAAAAAAAAAAAAAAAAAAAAAAAAAAAAAAAAAAAAAAGAATAGAGAGATTAAGAGCCAAGTATCCCACAGTCCCCATCACAGTACACTCCCTGTGACCTCAAGCCTCCCCACCAGACCCCGGCATGCTTCAACCAGCTCCAAAAATGTCACACTAGGAATTAACCCCTATTACACGGTTTGGAGAGACACCCACCACACCCAAGCAATAGCAGATATGTATCACTTGGGAGTTTAGTGTATCGGCGTGTTTATACACTGAAGAGGCTTCACAATTCCTCCAAAGATCTATTTTTATTTCACTACCTGATGTCTACCAAATACCCTGATAAGGACATACATACTTAGAAAATGAACAAAAGGCCTTCTTACTATTTAAGCTGAACTTACCTTAGACTATACCAGCTCTTCACTGATTAACAATTTTTCACTAAAATACTGTTATGGGTTGAACTATTATGCTCCTCTGAAATCTATAGGCTAGATGTACTTCACAGTGTGAACTTAATTGAGTTAGGGCCCTCAATGAATTAATCAGGTAAAGGTAAGGCCATTAGGGGGCTCCAGTTGCATACAGCAAATGCACTGATGAAAGGGGTTTTGAAGCTAGATGTGCTTGCATGCAGGGAGCAGGCACGTGCCAAGAAGGTGGCCGTGACTATGCCAGGTAGAGGTCTTCCTTTCTTCACCCTGCTGAAAATAAAACACTTTTCTATGTATTTAGTACAGGGTCTACAGGGTCTCGCTACACAGATTTGTAGCGATCCTTGTTTTCAGCCTCCCAAGAGCTAGAATTGCAAGTGCATGCCACCATGCTGAGTCTCAATTGCCATCTCAGTGCACCCCAGGGCAGGGCTGGCATGTATGAAATTACTTCTGTTTTTTGCCATTTTAAAATTTTTTTAAATCAATTTTTTATTTTATTTTAAAAAAGTAAAAGCAAAACAAGAACAAAAGTCAGGAATAGCAATTAGAGAAGCTGTATTGCTATTTCTGAATTTTGCTCTTGCTTGAGCACCCATCTCTGACAAAAAACAAAGGGGAATATAAATAAAGGACCAGTTTGTAGTGAAAATCAATTAGTAGCATAGAGATACAGCTACTTTCTCTTACTTCAATGAGAAGAAAGATTTGTCCTAATACTGTTTAGACATGATATCATGACTACATCTTTGCCTCTGAATAACTACTATGAAGACAACAGTATGCAATGTATTAATGATTATAACTGCCCTACTAACTTTCATTGTTTCTTTATCTTTTTTCTCATTAAAATGAATAAAAGATTTAAAAAAACAGAAACAAAGAAAGAACCAGAGCAACATATAACAGTACATATATTATAGATTTTCAAAACAAAAATAACTGATTAACAATGGTTGATACATTATCTATTTTATCATCATATCTGTCGCTCAGATTAGTGAATCTATGATTAGTATTACGACTTGCTTTCAAGAAACAAAGTTTTGTTCTGGTCTCTTTTTCTTTACCTTTTTTTTTTTTTTTTAAGGTTTGTTTTACAGAGAGCATAGTGATCATTGATATGACACTAGAAAAAGTACACATTTAAGAGATAAAGACGTCAGGTATTCAAGTCTGGTTTTTTTTTTTTTTTTTTTTTTTTGTGGGACCAGGGATTGAACTCAGGTCCTTCTGATTGCCAGGCAAGTACTTATTCTACTGAGCCATCTCCCCAGCCCCATCAAGTCTGGTTTTTGTATTACACATTGCTGTCCTCCAAGTAGTTGCTTAGATCACAGCTATGAGCATACAGACCTAGTCAAGGTGAAAATGCTACCCATTAACTGCTGTTTTCGAAAGATTAATAGAGATTTTTGTGCAATCACCTCAGTCATCCTATACACACACTTGCATACTTTCCCCCTGCCTTTTTCCTTATCTTTTTTCTTTTCTTTCCTGTGAAGTTGCTTTTGTATAGTGAATACATGAACACATCCAGACAATTCTGGCTCATGAGAGCAGGTTAGCAGATAGCAGAAATTTTACCAACAGTTGTAAAACTATTGCTATTTGAAAAGGAGCATGCTGAAAGCATTTGCACCTTGGAACTTGAAAAATGCTATAGGCCAGCAGAGCTTCTTACCAGCACCTCACTGTGACAGCTTTGTTTCCCCAACATGGAAATTATGTAAATGTTCATCCTGATCAACTTCAAAAAGCATAAGTGAGTGTCAGCTCCATACATTATGTTGCAACATCCATTACTGCTTTTACCTCAAGTCCAGGCATTCTGAGCAGTTCTCCTAGCTGGCAAACAAGAACGGCAGGAAGCCTAAGCTGACATTTGACTGGAAGATGTACACATCCTCCACAAGTGACTTTGGGCTGTACAGTTCCCCATGCTGAGCTGGCCTTTGAACTGCACTGCACAGGATGCTTCTGTGCTTCACCCCTCCTTCATGGAGCCAGACCTGCAGCTTGGTGTGATGCTCAGACCGCCCCCCCCCTTTCCTGTTCCACACGTTTTACTTTAATGCAATACTTGTGTAGGTAACTCTGTCTTAACATTTGCTTTTGGGAGGTTTTGGAATAACTTATACAATCCCAGTCACCTATAGTGACAAATATCCTAAGTTAGGATATTTGATTTATCGAACTATCCTGAATTTCATCCTTCAACCTGTTCTTAATCACACACTTGTCCTCCATCTCTTCTACATCCATATTGCATGAAGAATGACCTGTCTCCCCTAGTCCTACACATTCTATCCTTTTCTTCAGAGCATGGTTACTCATCATTTTTAAAGCATTTTCAATTGAATAAAGCATGCATACAAAAAAGTACACATATTTCACACTCAGTGATTTTTTTTTTACAAACTGACCTACCTCCCAGCTCAAACAAACCAGTAATTCAGCATCTTCTCATGATCCTTTTAAATCAAATCCTGTGTGCCAGAGTTTACTATGGTTCTTTTAGAATTTGCTTGTTTTTATTCTTTGTTAGTAGGACTTCACGGGTTTACTGTATGGATCTCTAAAGTAAAAAATATGTTTGCAATATTCGTTCATATTTTGTGTATAATTGCAGTTTTTTTCTCAGTATGGCTGCAATTAATACAACACTACACTATGTGAATTTATTATAACCAATTCCTTGGTAATGGAATTCTGAGATAATTTATAATTCATGGTGATCACACATTGCATGTTACAGACATTTTACTGCCTAGCACTTTAAGAATACATGTACATATTTCTATTGGCTTTACCCAGCACGGTACTATGTGGATCATAAATAATATGTATGGCAGTTTTAGTAGATAGGACCAGTTTTCCAAATGTTTCCTTTACACTTCCACCACTAGAGTTCAAGAGCTTCAGGTATTCAACATTCTCACTAGGAACAGAAATATTCTATTTTTTAAAATTTTATACGTTGTGATGTTAAGCTCATTGTCCATATAACTGTGCAGTTGAGTTGACAATTACACGGATTTCCGATATTTGTTCCTGAACCTTACACCACAGAGAATGATTGCTTTGGATTTTATTTCGTTAAATCCAACTATCTTTGAATTAGACTTGGTGCTAGTTTCATGTCTTTCTATTATGAATAGTGTAAACATGTGTCTTTTTTTCTTTCTCTTATTTATAAAAACATATTTATAAATATATTACATATATTTATAAATATATAACATATATTTATAAATATATATAAAATAATATATATATATATATATATATATTTTTTTTTTTGTCTTTTTGAGACAGGGTCTCACTGTACAGTTCAGGCTGGCCTTGAGCTCACTTTTGTAGCCCAGGCTGGTCTCGAACTCTCACTGATCCTCCTGCCTCAGCCTCCCAAGTGCTGGGATTACAGGCATGTGCCACCACGCCCGGCTTTTTAAAATTTTTATTATTTATTTATTTTTTCTTGTTTCAGAACCTTTATTTGTTTATTCACTCATTTTTATGGCCGGCTCAGCTCGCCCTGAGGGCAGGGCTGGCGCAGCATGTGGTGCCGGGGATCGAACCGCGGTCCCTGAAGCCGCCCAAGCTTTCCCAAGCAGGGGCTTTAGACCACTGAGCCATCCCGCCCGGCCCATATATATTCCCTTTAAAATATATATTTTAAAGGGAAAAAATTTCAAAGTAAGACAGTAGGAGAGCAACAATGGTCATTACACTGTATATTATTATCTTTAAAGTAGTTATTTAGAATATAAGACAGCAATATTTAATTGTTCAAATAATGTGAACACAAGCTTTTCTATTCAATGAACACAGAGAAAGTACTAGTATGACTATCAGCTATTATATGTTGCATTATATATTATATTTTAATTATAGCATATATGATATATAATAGGTAATATAATAGCTTTTCTTTCCTTCCTTTTCTCAATTCCCCTATCCTAGTTTCCCATTCTTTGGAAGTTTCTTCCCATTAACAATATCTATTGTACACTTTGGATCTTATTTATTCTTTCAATTTCTTATACTAGGGACACAATATGATATTTTTTACTACTTTTAATGAAAATTAACAATGTTTCAAGACACATTAGTAGTACATTCCCAATAATTGATACAATACATATTGTCCTCATAGAAATTATTCAGAGTACAGGATGCAGACATGTTGATTTTTCTAATCATTATTGGTATAAAAATTTCTTCTCATTGAACTAAGAGAAAGTAGTTGTATACATAGTCCAATATTCCGTAATTGTAGTGGATTATTGGCAGAACTGGCATTGTTGAAAGCTATTGAGTTAAGCCTTGTACAGCTCAGCATACTAATCTACCTTTACGTTTTATGCCTCATAGTTAAATTTTTCTGCCATGTAGTTAAGGACAAGTTAAAGTAACACCCGTTTAACAAAACATGTAACTTTTGTATCTCCCAAGGTCAGTCAAAGCCCCTCAGGGTTTACCTTGAAACTATGTACAGTGCTTTGTAGAATTGTTGTTAGTGTCAGCCATCTGGATGAGTCACAGCCATTGCTTGACCAATTTGCTCTCTGTTAAAGCCTGAGAGAATGTTTTCTCTCTAGATGTCTCTCCTTAGGCACACTATACATGGTCAATCTCTTTCCTCTGTGGCCATATAATCTCCTTGAGTAGAAAATTTTGGACACAACTGAGTTACAACATGTTATAGCACCAGTTCTCTTAGGACCTGAATGATACTAACACAAGTATGCCTGGTTTATTTCACTTATGAGTGTGTATGGTCTCGAGTTGCATCGATTCACCTGTAAAAACATAGGTTCACCCATCCTTATGGGTCATTAATACTCCATTGCATAAAATGACCACATCTGTTTTTAAGCATTCCTCAGTTGGTAGGCATTTGGGTTGTTTTCAACATCTAGCTATTGTGAATGCTGCTGCTACAAACATGGGTGTGCATGTATTGCTGTGACACGATGCTTTTAATGCTTCTGGAAAAAATGTACAGAAGGAAAATGGCTGGGTCAAATGGCACTTTCAATTGCAATTTTTTTGAGATATCTCCACAGTGATTTCCGTAGTGGTTATACCAGTCTGTACTCCCACCAACAGTGGAGAACAGTTCCTTTTTCCCCACAGCCCCACCAGCATTTATTATTGATTGATTTCTTGTTAATAGCCATTCTTTCCAGGCTGAAACAGAATTTCAGTGTTGTTTTAATTTTCAGTCCTTGTAAAAGCAGTTATATTGAACATTTTTATATTGAACATTTTTTACATATTTATTTTCTGTTTGTATTTCTTCATCTGAGCAGTGTGTATTCATCACAGGAATCCATTCTGGGCTGGATTTTTAAACTTGGGAGGCCTAATTTTTTTCTTTTTTGAGTTCTTTATGTGCTTTCAATACTAAACCTTTATCTGAGGAACAGCTAGCAAATATTTTTCTCACATCTTGGACTTTATCTTCACTGTGTTGTTGGTTTCTCTCACTGTGGAAAAGCTTTGTAGTAAGATGAGAGCCCAGTTGTTGATTCTTTGTAATAGTTTCTGGGACCAGGATTTTATTCATTAAGACTTTGCCTATACCTATGTCTTTAAGAGATTTATCTGTTCTGCCTTCCAATAGATCTCATGTTTATATTTTAAAATTTGGATCTTTGTTCCTTTTCAATTTTAGTTTAGTGAATGGTGAAAGATACCAGTCTAATTTTAGTCTTTGGCACGTGCAGTACCCATTTTTCCAGCACACATTTATTAAAAAGGCTATCTTTCTTCTACAATGGTGTTTGGCCCCTTAGTCAAACACAAGGTGTTTTGTACGGAATTGTTTCTATTGGAATTGTTTCTGCATCTTCTAATTTGTTCCATTGTTCACATTTGGTTTATTTCTTTTCTTTTCTTTCTTTCTTTCTTTTTTTTTTTTTTTAAATCACTGTAGCTTTGTAGCATACTTTCAAGGCAGGGATTATGATGTCCCCTTCTTTGTCTTTGTTGGCCTGAATTGCCATAGTTAATTGAGATCTACTCTGGTTTTCCATTCTTTAACTTCAGACCTAATTTATTTTTGAATTAAATGTGTTTCTTATATGCAGCATATTATTGCCCTTTGCTTCTTAATACGCTCTTCAAATCTTTGTCTCTTGATTGGTGAATCTATACCATTAACTTCAATGGTTATAACTGCTATGTGGGGCTGAGCATATAGCTCACTGGCATAAGTGCCTGCCTGGCAAGCATAAAGTCCCAAGTTTGATCCCTAATATCAAAATATAAATAACTTACATGTATCAACTTACTTTTGTCAGCAAGTTATTTTCCTATTGTTGGTTCTTCTGCTGGGGCTTATGGAGTTGTAGTCTTTACTATCTCTATATAGGATGTACTTCAAACTATTTTGGAGTGCTGATTTTGTGGCGGTAAATTTCCTCAGATGTTCTCTGTCATGGAAATATCTTATTTTGTCATCAGTTTTGAAAGGTGACTTTGGGGATATATCAATTTAGGCTGAAATGTGCTTTTCTTTAGAAGCTGAAGTGAAGAAGAGAAGCTTCACTCCAAGCTCGCCTTGACTTGAGGGTTTGGGCTGAGAAGTCAGCTATGACTCTGACGGGTTTTCCCGTTTTGTGATTTGTTTCTTTTGCCTAACAGTTTTCAAGATTCTACTGTGTCAAATTTCTGTAATCTTGACTGCTATATGTCTGGTGTAGATTTGTTTTTGATCAAGGCAAACTGGTGTTCTCTATTCCTCGCTTTTTTGTATGTAAATTGCTTTTTCTTTACCAAAGATGTTTTCTTTCATGACATTTGTGAAGAGTTCTTAAAAATATATCATTTGTCCTATCTCTAAGTTTTCGCTGACTCCAATCAATCTTAATTGTTCTTTGCCTCACATGGCAGCTGCCTTATTGGATTCTCATGGTCTCTTCCTGTTTTTAAGAAATCCTTCTTTTCATGTTCACTAACTGCAAACCTGTCTTCTATATCTGAGAATCTGAAATTCTGTCTTAACATTGGCTTAATCTGCTGAAAATACTTTTGATGAATGTCATGGTTTATGTCTACTTGTCCCCGCAAAGCCTCCTGCACTCAGGAGGCAGGAACTTCTAGAGTCTGAGACTTGCCTCATGATCCCTGGGATTATATGTTATAGCACTGATGTGACTATGGGTCTGGGGTTTGAGTACTTCTGCGATTATGGGTGTAGCCTAAGGCAGATAGGCTTAGGTGGAGAACCTGAATGTAATATAAAGAGAGACAGAGAGATAGACTCATATTGTTGGTCTGCTGCTGTGATTGGTTGGTTGCCTCTGTCACCATTATTGTTGCTGTTCCACTGCCATGAACTGCTGCTCTCTGCCATGTGCCACTTAGCCTTGGAGCTGGCCGAATATGGACTGAAACCTCCAGTAACTGTGAGCTAAATAAACCTTTCCTTCCTTCATTTTGGTGTTGGGTATTTGTCTCATCAATGAGAGAAAAGTAACTAAGACAATGGAATTTTTATTCTCCTGGATAGTTGCTTGAATCTGCCTTAAGGACTCCAATTGTTCCTATGGCAAGCATTTGTGTCTTTCATAAACGCCTCTAGTTTTTGTATATATATATGTATCCTGGCACCACTTGCATGTTTTTTTTTTTTTTTTTTTGTCTTTTGGAGACAGGGTCTCGCTATGCAGTTGAGGCTGGCCTTGAGCTCACTTTTGTAGCCCAGGCTGGTCTCGAACTCGCATTGATCCTCCTACCTCAGCCTCCCAAGTGCTGGGATTACAGGCGTGTGCCACCACGCCCAGCTACTTGCATGGTTTTTATTGTGGACAGCAACTGTGTAGTCATCTAAAAATTTATTTCTCATCTTATTATTTCTAGAACATCATGTAATTGACAAGAACAAATAAGTAACTTGGCCCTTACCATGTCGGGAGTCCGTGTTGGTGGTTTTTGGGTGATTCGTACCTCACTGCTCCCAAGGTTTGCCTTTGGTGAACTGGACATCTCAGTTTTCCTCTTGTTTATGAGTCTTCTCATTTTCTTTTCTTTTTTTAGTTTAATTCCAAGGTAACATTTATAAATTGCCCGTCATGGGTTGCTTTATTGCTGATCTTTGAAATCCGTAATAAATGACTATTTCTCTGCATGATCTTCCAGATGCAGCTGGCTTTTAGAGTATTAAGACTGTTGCAAGTGCCTACCTCTTCAGTTTGTTGGTGAAGAGAAGTTGCTGCCTATTTTGCATAGCCTCTAGTTTTTTAACATTGTGTCAGACTATTTTCTGTGAGGCTTACTCAAACTTAGCCTTGGCAGAGAAGGAAGAACAGCTGTTCAGAACAGTTAGATCACTTTTGGATATAATAGTACCAAGATGGTAGCATCAAACACAGCCTAGAAAATGAAAAACTGAGAAAACTTTTAATTTTCTGCCTTTAACCATATTAAGTGGATTTGTGGTTATATAAAAAGCCTAAAACAAACCAGAAAGAGTATGCAATACACCAGTTTTAGTATGTCGATTGTTTCATCATGGTTTAAAATTTAAACCATGTTTGGAGGACAAAGCAGGATTACAAAAAATTTAGGAAACTGATGCAGAGAACTGAAGGGAAAGAGATCAGGAAAAGATAGAAAGAAGCACAGAATAGAACCACAACTACAAGATGCAAGACAATATGTTTATATCATATAAAAAATAGCCAACACTGAGGGAAAAAAAATCAAAGCAAAAACAAATCCACAACGACAAAGAGAGAGAAAGAAAAAAAAAGTCTATTTCCAAGTTTGTCTCTGGGGTCACTCATAGACATTGTGTAGAGACAGAGTCCTAATCCATAATTTGCCCCAGTAATCCAGAAGTAGCTTTCTGGTAGTGAAGTGAATAATCACAACAAGCCTTCACCTTCTGGCTAAGACCAGACTCATGTAGCCTGCACTATCAGCAAACCTTCTGTGGGCCTGAGCCCAGATAGAAGGAAGATGGAACCCACAGCCACTCGCTCTAAGTTCGGAGCTCAGTTGGCCCTTCTCCAAACTGGTTCCTGGCCAATCATTGTCTTATTTGGCAGGACTGAACCCAGCACACTCACTGCTAGCTAGTGCAGCCATTCACACTTGATGCTCTGCTCTAATGTTGCATCTCTCTGTGGAGTACTCTTTGGTCACCAGCTTTCATGTGTATCCACAAATCCATATCTCTCCTCTCATTCAGGGACTACCATTGCAGGGAGAAGGTGCTACCAGTTACCTGCTTCTCCTTCCTTAAGAATCCTCTCTTCACTCTCTCTGTGGGCTTCAATTCATACCTTAGAGCTTTCCTGGATCCAGGGGACCCATTTCCCTCCTTCTTGCCTTCCCCACACTGATATATGCCAGCATCTGCACAGTGACTCTCACAGAGGCCCTTTATCTGCTGCTCACCTCTTGGCCATCATGGTCCTCTCCCTTTCCTCTAACTGCTGTATTAACAATGAGTATGTTGGCTACTTACTGAGGTAACACCTGAGATCTGAATGAATGATGCAAATTTTAGGAAGTACAATAATCTGGCATATTCTATACGAAGTCCTCATATCCCTATAACCACAATTACAGTGCACATAGTGGGGAGCAGAAGTGTTAGTCTTTCCTCCTCCTTTGCCCTAGGGCTATCAGAGATAAAAAGTCTAGGCCTTCCCTGTGCCTTTGCATGAATACATAAGCAGTTGCCCTTTCCCCTCCTTTCCACTCAGCCACATGCTATCAGACACTGTAAAAATTTGTAGCCTATATAGCAAATACACCCAACTTCATTCCAAATGACCCATGTTCCTTTCAGTTTTTCAAAGAACTTAGATAGCAGTAGAACCCTGGTAGTGTTCATCCTTTGCATTGAAATATTATTTTCTGAAGCAAAAGTTTCAGAAATAAGCCTCTAAAATCTAGTTAAATTCCCAATCCTGTTTTTCCACAGCATTCAATTGATCCTTAATTCTCTGTCACTTGATTTCAGAAAGAGAATTATAACATGGGCTAGCAAAAAACAATAAAAATGAAAACTGGTGTTGAGTTCCTCACAGTATTGCCATTTGCCACCAGGACATGAGAAGATCACACATAGCAGCAGACAAATTATTAAGGACTAAGTTCTGTCCAGGTCCCTACATGTGTTTACCTGAATAGCCACTATTACTGGGGTAGACGCAGGCCATATGCTTGGAGAGCGTTAGGCAACTTTATAGGAAGACACGTTAGCGGGCTGACACATGCCACGCTCTGGGAGACACAGATGACTTTCAGACCTCAGGAATTTAATTTCTTCATATTGCTTTCCCAAGAATAAGCAATGAGTGGTTACTAATTACCTTTCTAACTCTGAACTTTCATAATTTACTGCTGGTAAAAAAGTAGAACATGGGGCTGGGGCGATAACTCAGAGGCATAAGCACCTACCTACCTGGCAAGTGTAAGGTCCTGAGTTTGATGCCGGGCTCCACATACCATGCTTTTATAATCCCAGCATTCAGAAGGTTGACAGAAGTGGATCATGGTGGGTCCCAGACCAGCCTGAAACCTACGTATAAAAAAACCCCATCTCAAACAGAAAAAAAAAAAAAATGACAGAAAGAAAAAAAGGAAAAGAGTGAAAATACGTGCCTTATTTATTTCGTATATTTTATGGTCTTTATAATGTTTGATGTCTATAAGAGTCTTTTAATATATTTGGTTTTAGTGCTTAAAAAGAAAAGAACTGTTAACACAATGATTGCAAAATGAAAGACAGAAAATTCCCTTCAAAATAATGTTTAAAGTTGTTTAGAATTTCTAACTGTTTAAAACAATGAATTACCTAAGGGTAATACTGATAGACAATAGTGACTGTAGCCACCAGGGCAACAGGAACAGTAAAATGTGCCCTGAACTGGTCAGCACCCTGGCACTTCCAATAGTTTGTGACAACACTTTTTTTCAAAATTTCATTAAAGTCAATTCAGGCACTTTCCCATAAATACCAGTTATGGTTTGTGTAGGATAACTATGCTGCAGGTGCACTAAATAGATATGGATCCTTTCGATGTACACAGTGTAACATTCTCACCAAATGGAAAGAAATAGAGAAAGACAAACACCCAATGAGAGTAAAAGCTTTCATTTATGAAAATAAAGTAATATAACTGTTACTTTTGACAAAATACATTATTGTGCAAATAAAAAATGTATTTCACTGGCATGCTAAATACAAATAGAACTGTTTTATGTGAGAAGTATAACTTGGGGTGAGGGAGGAAGCACGTGAGACAGAGCAGAGGAGAAGAATCAGGGAGATCCCCAGAAGGACCGACGGTTTGCAGGGGACCCTTTCCTGTGCTCCCCTCCTGCCAGCAATGTCAGGGTTATAAACATAGGGGCAGCTTGCAGTGAGTAGAGTTTTGGGGTCCAATCTGGAGAACACTTGAGGTTTCCACCATGGCAGTCCCAGAGGAATGAGTGAAGTACAGGATCTCCCAAGGCTTGTGGGAGCAGATTCCAGCCTCTTGCAAAGACTTGGACACAGTGCTGTGGCCCTGTGTCAGTAGTTTCTGAAGGGCTGAAGGACTCGCATACCTCTAGTTAGAAGTGGTATTTCTTACTCAGAAGTACCACTGTTCTATGAGCACTCAGAGTGGCATGGCATTTGCTGGTGTCTGTGGATTGCAGCACATTTGTACCCATGTCAAATAAACAGTACTGAGGAGTATTCTTCCCAATATTGTAGTTTATGCATATATGGTGTGCTAAATTTTCTCAATGTTAGTCTTAATTGTGAACTATTTCATTTCTCAAATGTTTTACTAAATAAAACTATATGAGTGTCATTACCAGCAAGCACAGAAATGCTGTGTGTGCGTGCGTGTGTGTGTGTTTGTATCTGTGTCTGATGTGCATGTTATTTTTATAAATCTTTTACATTAAAATTCAGTAGGTGTGGATTCTTCCTTGCAGAAGAGCAATCTTTCTTTCTTTCTTTCTTTCTTTCTTTCTTTCTTTCTTTCTTTCTTGGGAAGGGTCTACATTGTGTTCAGGGTCTCACTACTAGATGGAACTCTCACTGATCCATCTATTTACAGCCTCCCAAGAGGGAGGGTTGGGATTACAGATGTGCTCCATCATGAGCAGTCTCAGTGCACCCCGGGGTCAGAGCCTGCATAGCAGCCCACAGGGATCAAATCCCCTGTCCCTGTAGCTGCTTGCAGGCACTTTAATCCGCTGAGCTATTTGGCCAGCTCTTTGATAATTTTTATTTAAACTTGTGCTCCTCACTCTCTTCTACTAAAAAAAAATTTGTAAAGACTTTTATGTTAGGTTTTAACTATACTTTTCATGTGTATATACAACTTTCGGTGGCAACATTTTCTTTCATAATGGTAGAATAACTATGTAATGTCAAATTAAACATTACTGTGTTTCAGAAAACCAGTTATTTATACTGAAATTAAAGAAAATTTATAAGAAAAGGGTTTCTGTTAATTGTTTCCAGTCAACTGTGTTGACATAAAATCTGCAGTGTCTCACAATTGTCACAGAAATATAATTGTAGCCATTTTTAGTCTACTCTGAGCAATAATCACTCTAGTAATTACTTCGACTAGAACCATAGCACGATTGGAAACTGTTGGCTGTGTGCAGTGTTGCCCTGACACGCACCTATTGATAAAGTTCACAAATCTCTTTGACTAACTTTAAGACTCATCCATTCTCTCCAGGAAGACCTTAACATATGAATTTTTTTTGGTCTTTTTTGAGACAGGGTCTCATTGTGCAGTTCAGGCTGGCCTTGAGCTCACTTTTGTAGCCCAGGCTGGTCTCGAACTCGCACCGATCCTCCTGCCTCAGCCTCCCGAGTGCTGGGATTACAGGCGTGCGCCACCACGTCCGGCTACATATGAATTTTCAATGTCAGAAATATACATTAATAGTATCAATGATTAAATTGTACCTGAGACAGTTAGAAACAGAAATGAGCCATTCACAAAGCATGACTGGCAGGTACAACAAGAAAAACACAAACGCGGAAAGTTGGCTGTGAGGGCAACTCACACACACCAATATAAGGCTGTTGGAGATCCTTGGAGACCACAGCAGACCAGAATTTTTGCCACTGTCTAATCACATTCTAAATGGGACGCCCATAAAAGCCAGGGTGGATAATGTCAGAAGCATATATTATACTTAGACCTAAATACAGGTCTGAATCTGTAGATTAGCTTGCTGTGTTTGACAGAAAAACATTCATCTGAACTCTATTATTTGTGCAGCTTAACTATGCTGTAGGTATCATTTCAGTTTGATATGTTCTATGAAAACCTCAAATGGGATTAATGGAAATAGGTACAAAAGCAGAAAGCAAATATTTGCTGAAGAAAACCCTCTGAATTCCCTTCTTTCTGCAAACACTCTTTGTAAAACTTCATAAAAACTCCTATGACTTCATCCTTTGACTACAACTGGCATGAAACTAGTCACAATTATTCAAGTCCACCCTTAGGAAATAATAGATTAACTTTTCTATTCAACAAGTTCATATTATTCTGTTCCTAAGCCCTCAGTTAAAACAAAACTTAAAAAGAGAAATCTAGTTCCCTTTTGGCGGTGAGCAGCAGGCATTTAAGTTTCAGCTTCCACTCTTTTTTTTTTTTTTTGTGGGACCAGGGTCAGCTTCCACTCTTCATCAGGGAGAAAAAGTAGAAAAGAAACAAAATGAGCATATAAATTCAGCAGCAGTGTGGACTCTGCCATCCAGACAGGACAGAGTCGGAAGGTGGACACGACTGCTGAGAGCAGAGCCATTTGCTCCAGCCACCCATCTCATCTGGGCCACTTCTGTCAGCCAGCTCTGGTGTCTTCTTTACCATATGCCTACTGGAAAATTTCCCAGGAGATTACAGATCTAATCCAGTTGTATTTGACCTTAAACAAAATAGAAAGAAAAATGAAAACTTAATCAGATATATGTTTTGATTGTGGAATATCAGAGAAATTCCTACTGAGTTATATAAAAAATATCTTAGAAATATCTATCTATAGGAGCTTGTGATTTTTCTTTTAGAGATGAGTAAAAACATTACCTAGGTAGTTCATTTTATTTACTTTAACGATGATAGGCAAATGGAAATAGTCACCTTCTATTGATAAAATTAATCTATAACCATTATCTTTAGGAGCCACTCAAGTGGTTTTGTCCCTAGATAACATATTAAGCATGCATACTTCTGGATCCTAACAATGTCTTCAACACAGTGGTGTTAGAAAAATGTTTTCCTAACATTAAAAAGTTTCCCATCATCATGTTTATGTGACTGTCTCCTTTGATATTTCAATCATTCTCAATCTCCTGTGACACTGATTTCTAATTTCAAGTTAAGACTTCACCATCATGACGGTGCTTGCTTTTGCTGAGGATTTCCCTACTTTAAATTTATGAAAGTGTTGTTCATGTTATTAATACACAGACAGTTCTTAACTAGCACTTAGTAAATACAGTGTTGTGGTCCATATTTTAATGGTCTCATCCACTGTTACATATGAGTCAAACCACCAAATTTTCTGAAAAAAGGCAGAAAGTTTTATTTCTGTAAATAATACCAAAAATATAATCATGTGATGAATTTGTATGCTAGCAATTTCTCTGTAACTCTGTTTTATGAAAAAAACTTCTCAGGACCACAAATATAAGACTAAGAATGAAAAACTCCAGTTGTCAAGACATAAGATTTTGGTCTGGTTTAAGCTATGCTTCCACTCATAGGCTAGTCTGCTGCAGATAGAAGAATAGAAGAAATGAATATAGTCCTTTATTCCAAGAGGTTTGGTGCTAGGACTAAGACAATCTAGAACAACTCAATCAAAAATTACCTAAAAATGGGCCAGTGACATGGTTCAGCGGTCTAAAGCACCTGCTTAGGAAAGCTTAGGCAACTGCAGGGACTGCAGTTTGATCCCCAGTACACAGGCTGTGTCAGCCCCACCCCCAGGGCAGGCTGAACTGGCCATAAAAAAAATCACCTAAAAATGTCAGATATAGAAAAATAACCTTTCCAATGAATAAAATCGTTTTCCAGAATGTAGAGAAAATGCCTCCTCAAACACACACACGTATACCACCACCACTACCACCACCACCAATGAAATCCAAGAGTAAATCAGAAAATAGAGAACATTTCCTAATTAAAAGTCATGGCTTTCAGAGTTAAGGTTGAAATTCAGTGTACTGGGGCTGGAGACATTCCACCATGGCAGAAGTGCCTGCCTGGCATGTGCAAGGTCATGAGTTTGAACACTAGTCCTAAAAAAAAAAAAAAAAAAAAAAAAAAAAAAAAAAAAAAAAAAAAAAAAAAAAAAAAAAAAAAAAAAAAAAAAAAAAAAAAAAAAAAAAAAAAAAAAAAAAAAAAGAAAAGGAAAAGGAACATCAATGTACCCTACAAATTGACCTTTTAATATCACGTTAGGGCTTTATTTTATTTTATTTTATTTTATTTTATTTTTTTTGTGGGACCAGGGTTCAAACTCATGACCTTGCACTTGCCCAGCAGGCACTTGTGCCTCGGAGCTATCTCCCCAGCCCCTAGGGCTTTAAATTTATTAAACATGGTCATGAATCCTTGTAAGACAATTATAACAAAGATTCTGTATGAAATTGCAGTCTTCACTAGAAACATATTCTTGAGGAACCTAGGTGTATGACATAACGTATATGTCTATTACAACATAGAAAATTAGTGTGTAAAATCCGATTTTCTACAAGAGTTGGCCCTGACAGCTTTAGGATTCCACTGTGACACATGTATAGTGATGAAACTCCTTGAAACATAAAGGAGTTCAGATAAGTAAGTGGTAGAAGAAAAAATTAAAACTCTTCTATTAGTCATACTGTCAACAAGGTCCTCCCAGGAAGCTAAAAATTATGCCATACTGATATGAAGTCATAGTCCAGATTCACAAAACTCTGGAATAATCTTAAACAGGAGTCAATCCACAACAAATTGTGTCTCTAAAAATTGAAAGTAAAAAAATCAATAAAGATGTCCGTTATAAATACATTTTAAATCATGAGATATTGAAGAAAACATTGAAATATAAGAAGGTAACAGGATAATAAAAAACCAAGTTGACTTTGGGGGAAATTTTCAAATGGAAAACCACAATAACAAAGCAAATTAAAGGGAGTAAAGCACAATTATACAGTTTGAAATCTCTTATGCAGTAGATTCTGTTAAACTTGAAAAGGACTGTTGGGCCTGTGAGTGAGATGGCTCAGCAGTCTAAAGTGCCTGTTTAGGAAAGGTTAGGCCACCTCAGGGACCAAGGTTTGATTGCTGGCACCACATGCTATGCCAGCCCCACCCACAGAGCAGGCTGAACTGGCCATTAAAAAAAAAAAAACATTTTCTAAGATAGATGAAACTCATTTGAGGACTCCTATAGGGATCTCATGCTTAAATGATCGAATGATTAATGATTAAATGATGAAAAATAAAATTCGAGCAGGATCCCAGTGACAAAGAAAAGGCCTCAGAATGTACCAACTGCAGCTTGCATGGGACGGCACGCATGCAAGGGGCTCTAGAAGCAGGATTCAAGGAGAACCAGACTTGGGCTAGGATTCTTGGGGTAAGTTTTTCTAAGACAAAATTTCTCTGGATGAACTGGTTGCCAATGAATAACAAATTGTAGGGACTTTGAAAATGCAATTCTATGAACAAGAACTAAGGTCGCCAGCTTTAGCTTGTATTATGTGAAAGTGTCAGATGGCTTCCAAGGGGGACAGCTGCTGAAAACCACCGGGGCTAGTGGTACATTCATGTGTGGTCTAACTTTACGAACAGTTGCTTTTTTCTCTTTGTTGTAGTTCAAACGCAGCATACCTAATGACTCACATGTTTCACTATGTTTTTTTCTCTGTGGGTTCAGTTTTCGTCAGAGTATAAACTGCCAGACATACAGTTTAGAGTTCTTACCTCTCCACCCTTCCACCCTTCTGAGGAATTGGGAGAACCATCAAGACAAGTTGGTAACAGAGAGGTCCTTGTCCAGGCCTTGAGCAGTTCAGTGATTTCAGCGAGTAACTGTCTCATCCATTGTAAAATTTGACATTAACATTGAGTAACTTGGTTGAAAAGACTAAAGAAATAAACCTCTCTCACTAATTAGAGCTCTAACAGTGAATCAAATTTTTTGCAGTCCTTGTAAAAGTACTTCTTTATTTCTTGGCTGAAAGCTTCTGCTCATACAGTCCCCTCTGTCTGGTGGGACCTCAGCCCTTGACCTGACCTAACACGTAAAAGCAATCTGAATTGTATATGGCCAACTCCAGGTCTCTTGCCCAGCCCGTTCAAGGCTAAGGAATCTTTCTCTCATCTGCATAACCGTTTAATTGCTTCCCATCTATCATATCATCACTTCATTGAGCAAGCTTGCAAATCAACACACATTTAAATGAGGTGCCAAAGATCTTATGGCGAGTTAGTGAAATAAATCAGATCCACAAATTTCTACATCACATGATGTCTCTTACATGAGAAATCAAACTTAAAACTTTTTTTTTTTTGAGACAGGGTCTAGCTATGCAGTTCAGGCTGGCCTTGAGCTCACTTTGGTAGCCCAGCCTGGTCTCGAACTCGCACCGATCCTCCTGCCTCATCCTCCCGAGTGCTGGGATTACAGGCATGTGCCACCACGCCTGGCCCAAACTTAAATAAATAAAAAAAGGTAATAGGAAGTAGGCAGGCAGATTTTTCTCAAAGGGGAAGTGAGGAATGGATAAGGGATGAAAAAGAGAATTGGGATATATCTCGCCCAGGCTCCAACTCCACACAGTAAGTGAACATTATGCACATTATGCACTGCAAAAATGAACTAATAAATTTTTTTTAAAGGAAAGGGATCAAAAGATGGGTGGCGTGGGATGGGGAAAGGAGGATAAAAAAGGAATTAAGGTGTATTATGGACATAATACTCCCTTCCCACCATAAACTTTGTGTACTATACATATATGCTTCTAACCTAAATGAACTAATATCTTAAAATGAAAAAGTAGTGACAGAACCTAAGCAAAAGCTCGAAGGTCTGATATGTCTCCCCAGGTGCCCCCTTTCTTCCCTTTAGTGTGCAGGAGCAACCCACCCTGGTTACACAAGAACTCTGGGAAGCTAAGACTCAAAATCTGCAAAAAGCCCGGGATGTCAAGGCTAGGCACATTTTCTCCCTGTGACCCTGAAATTAACTGTGCAGGCTGATCAAGACATCCTATAGTCAGATACTGGCCACCTCCTTCCCCGACCATCATGTGCTTTGATCCTGGCCCAGACTGATGTCTGTCTCCTGGGGTTTACTTCTAGTGCCAACAGAAAGTCAGAGGTGCTTTAGCTTAGCTACATCTCTTCCCAGAACTCACATTCACATAGGGATTTTTCCTTCCTGTGAGCCTCACTGCACCTCTAAATGAGGCTCAGGCATACATATATCAGCCCAAGAAGAAGAGGTGCATGCATCATGTTCCCCACACTGTGACCCCTCTGTTGTCGTCTGAAATAATCACTACACAGTCCCTGACTCCAGCCTCCCCTGCCTATCGGCTTCTTCTACAGTGGGTTTATACAAAAATACAAACTTCCCCAGGTCACTGTCCCTCAGCCAAGAGACAAGCTGCTATATACAGAAGGCCCAGTACCCTCAAAATTGTCCTATGGAAGCTTAATTGCCAGGGTGATGATGCCAGGAAAAGCCTTGGCAGGTGACTATTGTGAGGCTATAGTCTTCATGGATGGAGTCTCCAATTATCTAAAAGGGATGCAGAGAGATGCATTGTCCCACCTGCCATGCAGGGATGTGGTAAGAAGCTGCCATCTAGGGAGCAGAGCCAGCCCTCAACAGGCACTGGGTCTTGCATCCTTGATCTTGGATTCACTGGCCTCCAAAGCTGTAACAAATGAATTTCTGCTGTTTACGAGCTACACAGCTTTTGGAATGCCACTGCAGCAGATTGAATAAACTGAGGCAAGGTCAGTCATTAAGGAGGAACATCCGACAGATCCTTTATGGAATCATCTATGGATCTTAAAATTTGCTTCAAAACACACCGATGTGTCCACCTTAAAAGGAGTCATCCTGGGGACATGCCAACAAGGATAAGCCCTGGGCCATCTGAGCAAAAAGACCTCTAGTCTGGTCAAGCCACGTTACTGAATTTGTGATTTCTTACCCAGAGGCTGAGATATTCACTAGCAAATAAGCACTGTGTTTCTTGAGAAAAAAAAAATCTTCATGATAAAAAATTAAGTGGACATGCTACCACATGTTTATAACCTCAGCATTCAGAAGGCTGAGGCAGGAAGATTGCACAAGTATGAGACCAGCCTGGGCTCATACTGAGTTCAAGACCAGCTTGCATTACCCATAGGGAGGCCTTTTCTCAAAAGCAGAAGCAAATGGTGTGAGAGGTTGTACAGTTAAATTTGTCCTCTTACTCCTAATCCCCCAGATTTCTGGTTTTCAACCTTAGCAATAGTTGTTTTCACCACTTTCACTGGGTTTATATTCCCAGAATTGGTCTGCAATACACACAGGCATATTTAACAATACACGTAGGAAAATTGTTCCACTTTAGCATATTTAGGATTTATTATTTCTATCATTTCTCCAGGATAGGAGGTTTGGGCAGAATATTTTTTTACAGGTATCTTGTTCATAAGTTTATTTTTTATTTTTGTTTCTGTATATTATTATTGTTATTATATTTTAAAGTAGTTAATATGTTGCAAAATGTTGTCTTCATTATAGTTGCTCACAGTAAAAGATGCAGACGTGATTTCTTGTCTAGACATCATTAGTACAGATCTTTCATCATTGCGTGAAGAGCTATATATATAGTCCAGTAGTCCATAAAAGTAATGGATTATCAGCTGATCTGGCATTACCAGAAGCTGTTGACTTGAGCCTCTTATGACTCAGAATATTAATATGGCTTTCCTTTTTATACCTCCTGGTTAGACTTTTCAGCTGGATGGTTAAGACCAAGGTAAAGCAAGATCTATGTAACAAAAAATATGTAACTTTTGTATCTGACAATATCAGTCACGTCCCCTCAGGGTTTACCCTGAAACCGTGTACTGTAGTTTGCAAGACTTTTGCCAGTGTCAGCCAATTGGATGAATTGGAACCATTGCTTTACCATTTTTCTCTCTGTGGAAGTCTGAGAGAACGTTTTCTCACTAGGTGACTCTCCTTAGGCACACTGTACACCATCAATCACTTTCATCTTCAGCCCCATAATCTCCTTGAATAGGAAATTTGGGACTTGTATTGGTCAGGATTTTACTTAGAGAAGCAGAACAGATGTAATATAAGGAAAGGGTATTAGTAGAAATATACGATCTATAAGGAATTATAAGATTGGCCTACAATAGTCAGCCCCAGAGTCAGATGAGAAAGTGTGCAGAAGGCATCAGCACACCCCAGACTGAAGAGTTCCATCCCAAGGTCTGAAACTTACTGCTGTATTCTGAGTAAGTTTATCTGTCTGCTGATGGGTCTGTGATGGAAGACTGGTGTCTGAGATGGATGCTGAAGAGTCTGTGATGGAAGGCAAAAGATCCAAGCTGGAGGCTGAAGAATCTGCACTGCAAACCAGACGATGAAGTCCAGGCTGAATGCGAAGACTGAAGCTCCTCCAACTAAGTAAATTCTTGATTCCTTCCTCGGCCCCTTTATAAAGTCTCTTTGTGCTGAGTCACTCTGCCCATTGTGTCTTAGGGTGGAACCAATCATACCCTAAGATGGGCCCTAGTAACGTTTTAGGGAGGAACCAATTGTACCCCAGGGCAGGAGCCCCACCATCAGGGAACCAGGCCACTGAGTCATCCAGCCAAGTTGACACAATGTATCAACCACTACAGGACTCCACTGAGTTATATGCTGTTGTAGTACAGGTTCTTTTATGTCCTGTGTACTATGACCTTGAAGAGCCCAAATATTGAATATAGTTGTATCTCTTCTTTTTCTCTAATTATTTGGACTGCCGTCTTAAGTTGTTAATCATACAGAAGAGAAACTTAATAATATTTTCTATAACTTAGGCACTTGAACTTAACATCACTATCTTTCTGAATATCAAATATCTTAGATGTAACATGGAACAGTTATTTTCCATCAATTGTTGATAGTCTAACCTTTAAGAACCCTATAAAATGTAAAAAAGAATAAATGTACATTGTTACACAGATATTTTTGAACTTACCCATTTCAAAAATTGTAATATTAGACTTTTATGCCTTTTTCCTTGTCTCATATTCTATTGCCTTTCTTTCTTTCTTTCTTTCTTTCTTTCTTTCTTTCTTTCTTTCTTTCTCTCTCTCTCTCTCTTTCTTTCTTTTTTTCTTTTCAGCAAAAATTTACTTGAGAGACAGTATAGCAATGATCAATATGACATTAGAAGTATTGCATAATTAGAAGATCAAAATGATACATATTCCAAGCATGGTTTTATTATTACACATTGCTATCCTCATGCATTTGCTTAGTTCACAGATATCATCTATCTATCTATCTATCTATCTATCTATCTATATATATATATATATATATATATATATATATATATATATATATATATATATAGAGAGAGAGAGAGAGAGAGAGAGTGTGTTAGGATGTAAATTCTGCCAATTACTACTAGTATAAAATACCTGTGGGAGATTTTAGGACCATTCTCTTAACCATCTTTTGTGTATAAGTGCATGATTTTGTCCCTACCATGTTTCCTAATTTTTCTCTTAACTCTCTCTTCATTGTTTAATTCTTAAATTCTCACCTTCCAGTTAACTATATTACACCTTTCCATTTTTATTTCTTCTTTTGAGTTCTTATATTAGGGAGACTATACAATATTTACACATGTAGGTCTGGTTTATTTTACTTATGAGTATTTGTTCAAGATATGTCCACTTATATATGAAGGCTTTGAGTTTGTCATTCTTTATAGCTCAGTAACATTCCATTGTATAAAAAAACCCCACATCTTTTCAACAATTCTTCAGGTGATGAGCATTTTGGTTGCTTCCAGTTTTAGCTATCACAAATTGTGCTGCTATAAACACAGGTGCACAAATATACTATGATATGATGTTTTCCATTCTGGGAAAATTCCCAGTAGGGAGATAGCTGGATTGAATGGGATTTCCAGCCCTAGATTTTAAGGACTCCATACTGCTCTCCATAAAGGTTGCTCCAGTTTGCCTTCCTACTAGCAGTGGATAAGGGTTCCTTTTTCCCCACAACCTCTCCAACATTTGTTATTTGTTGATTTCTTATGATAGCCATTCTTTATGAGGTGAGATGGTGTCTAAGTGTTGTTTTAATTTGCATTTCATGGATGGCTAGCAATGTGGAGCATTTCTTCATGTATATATAAGCTTCAAATATTTCTTCCTTTGAGAAGTGTGTGTTCACCTCAGATGCCCATTTCTGGATTTGGTCTTTAAATTTGGGACCCTATTGTTTTTTAGTTCTTTATAAATTCTAGATAGAAGACTTTTGTCTGAGTATTTGTTAGTAAAGATTTTTTTCAAAATTAGTGGTTTCTCTTTTCACTTCATTGATAATTTCTTTAGACATACAAACACTTCTCAGTAAGAGGAGCTCCTAGTTGTTGATTCCTTCAAGTACTACATGTGAAGTCTGATTTTTCTCCATGAAGTACTTGCCTACCTCAATGTCTCAAGGTTTCTTTCTACTTTCTCTTCCAGAGGATTTAGTGTCTCTGTTTTAATATTTAGACCTTTAATTCATTTTGAATTTAGTTTAGTGCATGGTGGTAGACTTTGGTCAAGTTTTAGTTTCCGGCCTATAGAGAGCCAGTTTTTCCAGCACCTTTTGTTAAAAAGGCTGTCTTTCTTCCAGTATACATGTTTGGCCCCTTTGTCAAATATAAGATGGCTGCAGGTGTTTGTAGTTGCTTCTACATCTTCTAATCTATTCCGTTGATCCTCAGGTCTATTTCTTTGCCAATACCATGCTGATTTTATCACAGTAGCTTTGTAGTATAGTTTTAAGTCAGGAATTGTAATGCCTCCTGCCTTGTCTTTGTTGCCCAGGATTGTCTTTGCTATTATAGGCCTTTTTTGGTTCCAAATAAATTTTAGGAATGATTTCTCGAAGTCTGTAAAATTTGTTGGTCTTATTTTGATTGGGATTGCATTCAATCTGTGTAACAATTTTGGGAGAATGGCCGTCTTCACAATGTTGGCTCTTCCAAACAGGAGCAGGGAACATCTTTCCATCTTATGAAATTGTTTATGATCTCTTTTTTTCCAGAGTGCTATAGTTTTCATCGAATTCATCTTTTACTTCTTTAGTTAGATTAATTCCTAGATATTTCATTTTCTGTGGTGCTACCATAGAAGGTACTGTTTCTCTATTTTCTTTCTCAGTGTATTTGTTATCTGTGTAGAGGAATGCTATTGACTTTTGGGTATTGATTTTGTACCCTGCTATGCTGCTGAATTTGCATATTAATTCAAGTAGCTTCTTGGTAGAGTGTTTTGGGTCTTCCAAGTAGATTATCATGTCATCTGCAAATAATGATAATTTAACTTTGTCTTTACTTATTCTTATTCCTTTTGTTTCTCTGTCTTGTCCAGTAGCTGTAGCTAGTGATTCCAGAACCGTATTGAATAGGAGTGGTGATAGAGGACATCCTTGTCTTGTACCAGATCTGAGAATGAAAGACTTCAGATTTTCACCATTTAGCATTATGTTATCCATTGGATTGTCATTGATGGCTTTTATGAGATTGAGGTAGAGGCCATCCATTCCAATGTTCTGTAGGACTTTGAACATGAATGAGTGTTGGATTTTATCAGAAGCCTTTTCTGCATCAATTGAGATAATCACGTAGTTTTTGGATTTGGCTCTAATACTAATATGGTATATTACATTTATAAATTTGCTTATGTTGAGCCCAACTTGCATCCCTGTGATGAATCCTACCCGGGCATCTTACTAATGATTTGCTGTATTCTATTTGTGAAGATTTTATTGAGGATTTTTGCAACTATTTTCATGAGAGAAATTGGCCTTTAGTTCTCTTCTTTAAATGGCATTCTTCTCTGGTTTCAGTATCAGTATAATACTTGCTTCCAGGAATGATTTTGGGAGGATTGTTTCCTTTTCAATTTCATTGAAGAGTTTGAGGAGTATCGGGATTATATCTTCTGTAAATTTCTTGTGGAATTCAGTGGTGACTCCCTCAGGACCTGGACTTTTCTTTGTCGGTAGGTTATTTATTACATTTTATATTTTGTTATCTGTTATTGGGTTGGTGAGCATTCTTCTATCTTCTTGACTCAGTTTTGGTAATTTGTACCTTCCTATGAATCTGTCCATTTCATTTGTGTCTTCGATTTAGTGAGAATAAAAAATTTTAAAGTAGCTATAACTGATCTTCTGAATCTTTTTTTTTTTTTTTTTTTTGTCTTTTTGAGACAGGGTCTCGCTATGCAGTTGAGGCTGGTCCTGAGCTCACTTTTGTAGCCCAGGCTGGTCTCGAACTCGCACCAATCCTCCTGCCTCAGCCTCCCGAGTGCTAGGATTACAGGCGTGCGCCACCACGCCCGGCCTGAATCTTCACTGGGTCTGTGGTAATTTTACCGTTTTCATTTCTTACTGCTTGAATTTGAGATTTTTTTCTTTCCTCTTTTTGCTAAGGTTATCTAGGAGCATGTCAATTTTATTTAATTTTACAAAGAATCATCCTTTCGATTCATTAATTCTTTTTATTCTTTGCTTTATCTCAATTGAATTAATTTCTGCTCTAATCTTAACAATTTCCTCCCATCTTTGGGCTTTGGGTTTGGTTTTCTGTTCCTTTTCTAGATGATTGAGGTACAGCATTAGCGGATTTATCTGCTCCCATTCTGTTTTCTGAATGTATGAGTTCAAAGCTATAAATTTCCCTCTAAGAACTGCTTTCAATGAATCTCATAAATTCCAATAATTTGTGTTTGAATTTTCATTAAATTGTAGATATTGCTTAACTTATCTGTAACCCATTGGTTTCTGAGGACAGTGCTGTTTAATTTCCAAGTGTTTATGGGGGTTTTGTGGTTTCTTTTGCCATTTTTTCCAGTTTCAATGCACTGTGACCAGACAATATGCATGGGATAATTTCTGTTTTCATGAATATACTTAATCATGACCTATGGACTAGTATGTGGTCTACTTTATAAAATGCCCCATTAGCAGCTGAAAAAAAATGTGTATTCAGAAGTGGTTGGGTGGAACACTATGTATATGTCCACTAAGTCAAGTTGTCCAAATACTGGTTCAGTTCTGTATTTCTTTGCTAATTTTTTGTCTGCTTGCCCTATCTTTTTGGGATAAGGGGGTGTTAGAGTCTCCTATTATTATTATGGTATTGGATATTAGAGTTTTCATGTCCATTAAGATTTGTCTTATATGGCTGGGTGCTCCCATATTGGGTGCGTACATATTTATGAGTGTTATCTCTTCCCCTTGAGTTTTTGGAGCAGAATATTTTATTACAAATAAATGTTGCCTAGTTTGGTCTTGTTGACCCTTGCATATTTCTAAACTCTTTTTAAAATTACTGAGTTAATTA
The DNA here is from genome assembly GCA_004027025.1 of Myocastor coypus. Lineage (NCBI taxonomy): Eukaryota > Metazoa > Chordata > Mammalia > Rodentia > Myocastoridae > Myocastor > Myocastor coypus. Next base: position 26,052 of record PVJA010027471.1, read on the forward strand.
ATAGTTATTTATTCATTCACTTATCTGCATGTTGTACGAGTCCATTTGTAGATTAATACATAGAACAGGAGTTTTGAGTCAGAATATGTGGTTTTACATTTTGGTAAATATTGCCAAACACTTCGAAGAATATGCACTAGCTCAACTTCCTCTCAGTCTATGAAATGCCTGATTCTCAAAACTGGCAACAGGGCCACCTGATAAACTTTCTGACCTTTGCCAAGCTGATAACCATCAACTCTTCACTATTTGAATCTATATTCTCTAACTGTGAGTGAGGGGTACTTTTTCCCTCTATTTGAAGTTCTGTTAACTGATTAGGTAGCCATGACATCTCCAACTCATAACGATTTTTGGTTTTGAATAATTTTTTAAAATTTCATCTGTTTGGTACAGGGTTTCACTCAGATTCAAAATGATTTTTGTTTTCAGTCTACCCAGCACTGGCATTACAGGCAGGCACCACCACACCCAGACTTGGTGGCCAGCTCAGCACACCCTGGGGTGGGGGCAGTGTTGCATATGGGACTGGGGATTACCCCCTGGTCCCTGCGCTTGCCAAAGTAAGCTCTTAGTCCATTGATCTATCTCATTGGCTCTGGTTTTCTGTGAATTTATAGCTTGTTTGTGTTTTAGTTTTCTCATATGAAATTGACGTATTATAGAGCAATGTCATTATTATTAAGCACATTAGACATCAGTCGGTTTAATGAGACTCCTTAATGTTTTGCCATTAGCCATGATGCTGGTTTTGGCTGGAGATTTTCAAAACAAGATTAAAATTTGCGCATCCAGAAAACATTTTTTTTTTTTTTTTTTTTTTTTGCCTCCAAGTAGAGGTAAATGTCTCTGCTCTGCTTAGAGTTCTTATTTTATTTAGTGACAATAAGTCAGGCACATTCAACACAGGTCGCCCTACCCAGGAAGAACCAGTTGCTGTTAGAGAACACCCTTCTCAGAGCCCACATGCTAACCTAGGTGTTATGGCTTATGTTTAGTTGTTCCCCCAAAGCCTCATGCAGTCATAGGCAGGGATTTCTATAGATTGAGACTTGACTCATGAGTCATTAGGATTACTTGATTTAGTACTGATCTAGAGTTTGAGACTTGATACATGATCCCTGGGATTATGTGTTTTAAGTACTTCTGGGATTATGGGTGTAGCCTAAGGCAGATAGGCTGAGGTGGAGAGCCTGAATGTAATGTAAAGAGAGACAGAGAGACAGATTGAAGCTGTTGCTCTCTGCTCCCCTGTTTGGTTGGTTGCCTCTGTCGTGATTGTTGCTGTTCCACTGCCATGAACTGGATGCTCTCTGCCCTGTTCCACTCAGCCTTGGGCCAGCTGAATATGGAGTGAAACCTCCAGTAACTGTGAGCTAATAAACCTTTCCTTCCTTCATTTTGAGTGTCAGGTATTTGTCCCAGCAATGAGTAAAAAGCAACTGAGACAGTAGGCATCCCTTTCAGCTCTCTCTCATATGCTCTGTGGACCAGACCCTCTGTCTTTTTGGGCATGGTTACCTAACTAGGACTCTCATTGTATTGACCCATTGGTTCAACTTGCTCACCAAGCCATATCTTCCATAGTATTTTCCCCGCTCAATCTTAATTGTGAACCAGACTGGATTGGGGACTGCTAGGGAAGCAGCTGGAACATGGGGCCCTGTACTCAGCAGTAGCTTAACCCACTGATGCTTATAGCTGAGTGTGCTGGTAGGAGGTGGTCCATTGAAAGAGCACAGCTGGGGAGGTGTCTGTGGAGGGTATATCTCTCCATGACACTTCCTCTGTGCTTTTCTCCTCAGCTGCTTTCAGTGGAGCAGTCTTGCTCTCCCAGCCCTGCCACCAACCTGTGTCTGACTAAGATCCAGCAGGCCATGGCTCTGCATCATGGCTCTGTGAAACCATGAGCCCCAAAAGCCTCTCTCCCTTCAAGCTGGGGGTATTGGTGTCAGCAAACAAAAAATGACCGGTACCATGTTTCTTAAAAGTGATATGTATTATTATTCATATGCCATTGCTTTGATTTTTAATTGTTCAAAACGATTCATTACAACTTCTCATAAGCTCCCAAAAATAGGTGTCCAATAATATTTTTATTAAGAGTTTTAAAATCTCAAATGAAAGTTGGATCTTAACCAATATATTTACAATTTTGATTAGAAAGAATAATGTCATAAAAATAATGGTCGTTTTTACAGACCACATTATCCTATGATTTTTTTTTCAATTTTTTTATTGTTTAAACTTAACAATGGTTATATTACATATTTTCATCATCAGATAGGATTAGATTAATACATATAGGTATATAAGATTGATCAAACAATTAAACATTAACCTTTCTAAATCCACATTCCTTTTTTTTTTTTCCCCCTTCTTTTCTTTGAGAGTTGACATATTGCATATTGTCCTCACAATCACTCTATAGAGTATAGTGTGTGGGCATGACCCACCTCCGTATTGATGTTGCATAGAAAAAAGAAAGAAAGAAA